>JAPMOR010071050.1:96845-127015 GCA_026543865.1 Argiope aurantia
AAGACGGTCAGAAATTATTATAAAAATTGAAATTCTTTTTATAAGCGAGATACTGAGAGTGAATATTCTTGAAGACGGTCAGAAATTATTTGCTTTGTTGTCTCGATTTATCATAGTTTAAAATTTAAAAGATAAATAAATAAATGCTGTTTAAAATAAATATGTTTTTGAAAGCTGGACGAAAAGTATATTGTCTATGTATTCTTATTAGCCTTAAATACAGTTCTAGAGCAAGAGAAACGGAGGATTCCATATGAATTTCTGAAAAGAAAACATTTTAATAGTAGTCAGTGAAAGGTTTCAATTTAAGAGGCTTTTAAACTGTCTATACTCATTATGGATGTTCATTTTCAAAAAACAAATTTTCACTCCCATAAAAATTTGGGAGCGAAATCAAATTATAAACAGGGGTAAAAATGAATAAGCAATTAAATAAATAAAACACAAATAAAATAATAATTAAAAATTCTGATGAACTAAGTGATAAAATTTGTTAAAATATACTTCGAAAATAATTTTTTTTTAAATGTGGATAGTTTGATTTTATTACATACATAACGCATTACACACATCATTTCGTTGTAAAATCGAATTATACGTTTAAAAAAATTTGACGCACACAAATTCAATTGTAAAAAGCACTTCTGAGTGACATTAATTCCCTACGTATCTCGGGATGTAATAGCTGTAGCTTTAACTGATTAAAACTGCTGCTCAAACAATTCCTGAACCGAAAAGATCGTCGTTCTCCAGGCTGTCTTTCTGCTTTCACAATCTCCTATGGTCATTGCTCGAATTCGCTGTCAATAATGTTCCAAAATTCCATTCAAGAATAATCCTTCAAACTATCATTGCATTTATATCTCAAAACCTCTGAGGCACACACTCGCAAAACTTTATTACAATTAAAAGAAATTATAACTCTTGAATTGTCGTGACTCAACAGTGACAGTTTGACAAAACGAATTATTTTAATCATAAAGGAAATTCTATAAATAATCAACCTAATAAATACGAAATCATTTTTTTGCATCAGAATTTTATTAATCACCAACAAAATAAGTTTTCGGCGCTGACGTACACAAGAGAAATACGAATATAGTCTGACTCTCAAGGGTTGGCTGCACAGAACTGCGGACGTGAAAAGAAACTATTTTGATAAATTAAGAATCGCTGTTAAATCAAAGTTTCTGGCTGCAGACTCAGTTAGCTTTCGCCAACAATTCTGCAGAAATAAAAGTACTTAGATATGTAACGTTTTTGAAGTGACTGGAGTTATACGCTTTGTATGAGCATTAAAAAAAAATCGCTTGCCTTTTTTTTTATTTAAAAAAATTATTTGACTGAAAAATTCGACTGCAGATAACTTTTCTTCTTACTTTTATATAATATTTAAATTTCTAAAAAAAATAATTCTCCAGAAATTAGAAAAATCTAGTATGAATTTCGAGATTTATATCAAACATTTTAAGCTAAATTTGATACTTTCGAATCTTTACTCAATAAACATAGATAACTTTTCTGTTGGCTATCATGCTCGACAAAGATTTCCTTATGACTTTAAACAAAGATACTTGTCGGTTTTAACGGCGACAAAAAAGCGCTAAGAAATAATTTCGCCAATTAACGATTTCAATTGACAAATCATATAGCATGTGATTTGCACGCGATTTGATCTTTGATCTATATTTATGCACATATTATATATATATATATATATTATATATATATATATATATATATATATATATATATATATGCTCTTGAATGTATTTTTAATTGCGAACTTTTTTTCTTGGCTCTTTTCGGTCGCTGTTAAAACTGACAAGTACCGAAATAAATTCTAATCTCTATATCTATTGTAACATTCCCCGTTTCCCAGTACTTATAAGACATTTACAGCCAGCTGTGCCATCGCTGTTAATTACTGAACTCCTCGAGATAGCCAGATGGTGGATCTTTTCACCTGGGTGGTCTGCATCTGTTCATTAGCGACTACAGTGAAAGACCATATGTGGAATTCCTCATCCAAGAGGTATTGATAGTACCTTCAAAGAGAAAGGGGTGTCCAAACATCTGGATGCTAGATGCTTCTCTTTGTGAAAGGACCTTCCCACTACCCACTGGCGCCGCTGAGAGAGAGCATATTGCTGAACCGCGATTGGTCGAACGCTCAAACGACCAATGTAAATTAAGAGGCAGAGATTGTCGCCGAAATAAAGTGCGGTAATTTTTTTAGGAGAAAAAGAAGAAACGAATTACAGGAGACTGTTGGACTACACCCACGAGTCCGCAATCCAAGAACCAACTGAGTTTCAAGAAAACCTTCGACTTCGACTGTTGTATCTCTTACTACAGGTGTAAATAATTATTTATTTAACCAAGATTCGAACAAGTTGTTCTTTGTATATATAGGGCTGTAAAATAAAGAATTGTCTGGAAATTCTGCTTCGTTATTTGATCAGTCTAGATCAAGACATTACACTATATTAATAATAAAGATGAATGTGTGTGTTTTGGCGCTCTGCAGATTAGACCGTTTGACCTATAGTTACAACATTTGACCCATATATAATTTGGAGGGCGGAAATGTGCATCAGAGAATTCTTTTTGAATTAGAATTTTAATAAATTAAAAATTAAGCTGAATTTTATAGTTTTTCCGCGATAACTTTCGAACATATTATCACAGAAAAATGAATTTTACACTGTTTCAAAACTTAAAAAAACGATTTTTCAATGATATTAATTACATAACTGCGAATTTTTTCTGAATTTTTATATGCAAGACAATTGAAATAAAACGGGTTTCATTTCTCATAATTTGCCGAAATCATAAACATGACATTTGTACGATTTAAATAAAAATAAGTACAACCAATAATCCTGGCAAACCAGCTCGTCGCCAAAGGCGACTCGATCTCCTTCATAGATAAGAAAAGGACACAGTAACATTGCATAACCTTACCCTAATGAGGAGATTTAAATATCTACGAAAATCAAACGATACAGCTTACAATATTTTAAACCAGCGTCCTTGCAAAAATAAATATTTACAATTTAAACTGATATATAAAACATTTTTATGTTTTGAGTATTTCAGAAGTTGCAAACTGACTGATCGTCACTGGATCATCATCCATGAACGTAAAACACAGAGCGTATGTACGAAATTAAAATAACAGTTTTTAATATCTGACGATTGGAGATAATCATAAACATTGTTATGTCTAACATTGAACTGAAATTAAATATTACAAATTTCACAGACAGACCTGCTGGTCACCATAGTCGATTATATCTCCCTCATCGGTAGGAAGTAAAGTTACGTGACCTTACATCAACAAGGACGATTTAAAAATCAATAAAAATTTAAGTAATAAACTTATAACATTTAAACCTAAGACTTTTAAAATATAAGTATTTACACTTTAAGCTGGCATGTCAAAATTTTCTTTTACAATAATTATTTCAGAAGCTGCACGATGAAGTAAAGTTAAAGTCAAGCAAAAGTACTAAAGTTTGATATATATTTTGATTATTTAATTAAATATTTTAAGAAAAAAGTTAATTAAAAATAATAAACAGCAGAAATATTGCAGGAAAAATGGGCGCTAGAATGGAATATTCCGATTTCATGTCGTAAATGTTTCGTAATGTAGAAGTGCTTTATTGATGAAATTATTAAGGCACAGTTTCATAAATCTTTAATTTTTAGCAACCATTAATCCCAGCGAACCAACTAGTCGCCAAAGACGGGTAGATAATACTAAATACAAACAACCGATTTAAATAACTGGGGTTGCAAAACAATTCCCCCCCAAAGAAAAATTGTATTGTTTTCAAGATAATTTAATTTTTGTACTTTCATTTAATTTCCTCAGATCCACATCGCTGCTTGAAATTATTCAACTTAAAATCAAGCATTCTATAAATTTCAGAGCAATATTCTTTGAATTTTTTTTAATAATGTTTTCAGATTCGCTTGTAGATTCATTTTTTCTTCTTCACAGTTAGTTGTCTGTCTCAACATCAAGACCTTTGGCGAAGTTTGCATTTGAATACCTTTAAAAAAAAATTATACCATTTGTTGAAAATTACTTTTAAGCCAATATTTTATATATATACAAAATATTGAACGTAATTCCTAATTGAATAAATTGTTACTTCATTCTGGCGTAATATTTATAAATTAAAAAAAATTGCTTCCATAGAAATTAAATATCAATATTTAAAAAAAGAAACATGTTTTATGGTTAAAATGATTCTCATAACTTCATTCCTGCAAAAGTGAATCTAGCACTACATTTCAATATAAAAATCATGATTGTTTGGTTTAGTTTAATTAACGCCTATTTTAAAGCAACGCTAGGGCTATTTTGGGACGGACCTCGTCATTTTGAACCGCGGTCAGATGACGAGGACGACACCTGAAAAATCACAAATGTTTCTTTGGCTTATAATAATAATAATAATAATAATAGTAAAAAATATGGTGAGTGAGATCTTAAGCTTACGATACTTTTTACTTCTGGATTCATTTACTGAGTATTTTTTTAAGTGTTTTGGCATGATTTTTAAAACCGTAGATGCATCAAGTTCCGCACTGTATAATAAAGAGGTTATTCTTAATTTAAGAGTAAAATAATCTGTTAAAAGGTAAATAATCCATTATTTTTTTAAATTTATTTAACTGTTTGTATTTAGTTTTAAACCCTGTACTTCTTTACTAGCTGAATAGCGAAGGTACTGAATAACTATTAGAACCAGATGTGACTTTACAAAAATATTCATATATCTTTCTACATTTTAGAGTAAAATTTAAAAATATATATCGCTGTCTGATGTCTTTTGCCTGTTCATACACATAATAAAATTTGCAATTAAAAATACTTTGCATGCAATGAATTTGTAGATGAATAAGTACGATGGTTATCATGAGATTTTTATATTTTTTTCCTTATATATATAATAAAAATGAATGTATATTTATGCCTGTATTGTGGGATAAGTAGATTGCTCTAAAACTACCAAATTCGGCATATGAATACTCTGAAGGGTGGGAATGTGCACTTCAGAACGAGTTTATTGACATTTTTAATAGAATTTTAATGACTAAAAAAAATCAAGCGAAATTTACATCCGAATATATTTTTACGTCGTCTTAAAATCCAATGAATTATCTTTTAAAAATTTTTTAGTATACATATCTACTGTCAATCCATTTTTAAGAATCATTTCAAGCCTATTTCTCAACATCTCATTTCAAAAAATATAAAAATAAAATTAAACTACCTGCACGAATACATTAAGCGTGCACTATGAAATTTTCTTTTATTATTGTGCTGACAAAGGCGCAAATTAAAAGATTGAGGTAACTCTTGTTTTAAACTAAATCCAGAAAAGTGTCATTTTCAGCACGTATCTATAAAAAATGAAACATGATAGTTCCTATAAAGGTAAGTGTAAGTAAAAGCCAATATCTGATTTCTAAATATTTAGTATTACGCATATTATATTATATATATATTGTTACGTAATTTTCTTTACCGGGGTTCGTTTGGATAGTGGAAGTGATATGGTGTGTAGAACGCTCAATCAGCAGGCAGAAGTAGAATAAAAACGACGACGTTTATTTACACGAAGACACACAGGACAGCACAAAGCGACAACTATATACAGCACAGAAGACGATTATCTTCACCCGAGATGTGTAGCATACAACAGCACACACAGCAGCATACAACCAGAATCTACTGCAGACAGTAGCGCACAGCTCACTTCAGCACTAGCTTGACTCAGTCGCTTCCGACTACTCTGTCTTCTACTTCTCCGACTACTGATTTCGTTCCGTCGATTCCGCTTACTCTTCTTCGACCACTCCGTCCACTCTCACTACTGGCTTTTCCGCTCCGTCTTCGGACTACTCCGTCGTCTCCCCTTGGCAGAGGCGGCCGCTTCCTTTTATAGGTCTCAGGAGGCGGGGCTAGAAGCCTCTCAACCAATCAGGAACGTTCGAGGCGTATCTCGGTTCCTACTGGACGGATCGGGAAAATTCTCGAAGTTTCGGGTATTATCTATTTTGGCGCCAAAATCGCCAAATTTGTTGCCAAGTCGCCAAATGGTCGCCAAGCTCTGGGACCTCCGACGCACACCTGGACTTCGTCCCATTCAGATGACTGTAAAACTTTCTTTCTGTTGATGGAACAAACTATGCTGGGAAGCCGAATTGCAGGTTTGTAACAATATATAATGCTGTTTATTTGTATGTATCCTTTATAGACTAAAGAAAAAAACGACTGGCCAGATTCCATTCAAATTTTGCATCCTAGAAAGTTTCGTGATAATTAACCGAATTTTTTTATAATTAATTAAAAACTATTTTTTACACCTCTGCAGTTTGCGCCACTGCTCCGAATCATTCTACTTTTTTTTTTCCGAGCAACGCCTCTGACGGAGTGAAAAATTGTTCACGTACCCGCGGTGTGTTAAAATATTTAGTTAGCCTATTGTTTTCAAAGGAATATATATATATTGTGCTTTATGCATTGAAAACTAAACATTGTTAATTAATGGGTCTTTGAGATTTATTTGGATGCACTTCTGAATGAAATGGTAAGAAACAAATGTCTTGCCTCATTTTCATGGCCTATAAAGGTGAGGAAAATGAAAACATATTTTCACGCACGCGCAATGTGTTATTTACATTTTAAGAAGAACGTGGAATGTTATAAAACTTCTTAATGTTCACTACACATTGTGATTATTTTGCAGCCGTATACCTTTCTGTTAAAATGTTATATTTTTTTATTATTTTCAATGGGATGAAATACTGATTGTAATCCCTTATTTGTTCTTATTTCACTGATTTGGATGCCGTGGAATTTGAATGATTTTGGATTTTAAGTTGATATTTTTATTTTAATAAAAACTTCAAAGAATACGCGTATTTAAAAATAGAATTGACCACGAGCAAAGACGGTTGGTCGGTCAGAGCTGGATTTTAATGAAAACGAGCAAGGCGGGATTATCAGTTAGTTTTAAATAAACAGTTCAGTAAATTCTTCAATTTACGATAAGCCCACTTTCAAGTGACAGAAAGTGACGTCATTTTAATTGCCAATATCTCTGTTAATTTTACAGATAACTTCATGAAATTTTTTCCTTTATTTTTATATCTCGTAAGGAGTACATATTTCTAACTTAGTTTTCTGACTGATATGCTTTATTTTTTTTTGAGTTATTTTTGCAACTAGTTTGCCTCTAATGGAGCTGTAACCTATCTAAAATAGTCATTTTGCTGTAATTACGCGTTATTATACGAGACCCATTTTGGAATTTAAAAGGCTTAAAAAGACTTTACCGGTCACTTTATATACAGTGGGCTAAAAAAAAAAAAAAAAATTCCGTACGTAGCTATGACTGTTAAAGAAAGTTTAATTTTTGATACAAAATACTTTGTAATGAAATTTGAAAATTTGAAAACAATTTTCATTTTTATTACAACACAATTTCATTTATTATTCATTTTCATTTATTATTATGAATATTATAAAGGAAAAACTACGGTGAAAGCTAAATACGTAAATGAAAGAACCCCCCAAAAAATGCCTCCCCCCAAAAAATGCCATTAATGAGAACAGAAAAGTTTCCGTATGTTATTTACATAGTACATGAAAGATCTTTTTCATGCTGAACAACGTATATTTAATGATTTGTGGGCCCTCCTTTGGTCTTTATCATTTCTCTCAAGCATTTTAACATAGTTGTCACAAGTTTTTTTTTTTTCTGGAGAAGTATTGCTTTAATGGCTCTTGAGTTCAACTTTGTTCATTGTGTTATATTTTTTGTTCAAGACTGATTTCTTTCTTTAAATGATCTGTAGGGTTTAAATCGTGAGACTGAATTTAACATGAAAAAGGCACCACTCTTGACAAATTTTGGAGGAGTGCTTAAGATCGTTGTCTTTCCGAAAAATAAAATTAATTCTAAGAGACAGTTTTTCTGCATTGGTTAAAACGTTTTGTTTTAGAATGCCAAGATACATGTATCTATCTATATTTCCCTCTATAAATTTTCGCCGCCAGCAGCACTGATACACCCCCACACTATGATCTTGCCATTATCATGCCTCACAGCTCCACATAAATATGAAATATCTGCTGCTCGACTCGACCATCGACCCATCAACTCGACCATCTGACCCATGGATATTAAATTTTGATTCATGACTAAAAAAGACAGATTCCTAAAAAGATACAGGCTTGCTTATATGCTTCTTTCCAAACTCGATGCCCTTTTTTCTGTTGTACTAGCTTATAACAGTCTTCTTATGGGCCGTGCGGCCATGGTAATCTTTTTTAATGACATTTCTCACGAACTGAGGTGTGATTTTAATATTATAATGAAGCATTAAATGCTGCCAGTTGAAGTGCACTAATCCGCGGATTATCTTGCATCTTACATATGATATTTCTTTTATGTAAGCGTTTTAACTCCGGAGGTCTTCCGGATCGATCTCTGTCCTCAGATGTTTGCAGCAACCGAATCACTAATTCTCGAATGGCCTTTAGAACTTCCATTTTAAGACGATCAGCTACAATTGGAATTAAATAACTGTTTATATGTTGTGTTCTTCAATCTGACAATTCAACAAACTTCGAATATTTAATGCAGGTCAGTTGCAAAATACGTCAGAAAAAATTTGCATATTGCGTACGGAAACTTTGTTTTGCATGGCACTTCATCATTTATCTTAAAAAATGCAAAAAAAAAAACTTGCTGCGTTTTGTAAGGGAGAAATTTACTATGAAACTCCCTTTTAAAGACTCACATTAACCGTATATAAGTAGTTTACAAAGATAAAAAGCAAAGATTAGAAATTATGCTAGTTTATTTTTATTTTGCCTTCCATACGCAAACTTTTTTTTACCCACTGCAAGATGCCGGACGCATGAAATAGCTATTTTTAAGGAAGTTGTATACATACGGCAACCGTCGAAGGTAAATATATATATTAGTAGAAAATAATTTTAAATTTTAAGTGATTATTTTACAAACAAAGTTAAACAGACTTATTTAATTATAATTAAACAATATAATTTTACTATACTAACTTACAAAAATATAATAAATTTCCACCATTTCAAGAAAAAAGATAATATAAACTAATAATTTATTTTACTAATAAATTAATGCAGAATACATAAGGGCGCACACGACATAGAATAGCACGCAAACAGTTTGAACAGGAATCGAAGAGAATATCATGCTTAGACTTGGTTATTACCTCTAATTAAAAAAGTGCGGTTTTGTTACTAAACAACCTTATTCTTGCTAATTCGTCGATGGTGAAGGCAAGTGTTAGTTCGTATTATGTATAGCATTTAGCAATTTTAGTTCAGTATGATTTGTTAATTTTTAAAGATTGGGTACATCCATTATTAAAGTGACTATTTGACGTTATTTTATCATAAAATGATTATCGAATCGAATCCATGAATGTGTTTTTAAATTAAATAAATATTTTATTAATTAAAAAAGCTGTTTATTTAATTTATAAACATTATAATAATTTGGAATGGCGATTCTGTTAATGGAAGTGGGATAGAATAGCAGACAAAACTTCAGCAATGTCTGATCTTTGGGGCAAAAAACAAAAGATTAACCAATGTTTTAAATTAATAGCAGTGTCAAATTTTGTCCCAAACCTTAGTATTACTTTGCTAAATACATCTATAACTGTAGGAAGTAGCAAAAAGAGTTCCTCTTTTTACGTTTGACTACTACGTAAAATCATCTTGATGGTTTGTGCATGTTGGTGATTGGGCATGAATTTACAAATCAAATAAATCTAAGAGATATATAAAAAAAGTTTATAGAACTAAAAGTGAGAGAAAAAAAGTGTTTTTTGAGGTTTTAACTTCGTTACTTTTGTTTGATTGTGCAATAACCGCACTAAAAAGTAAAAAAATGTAGCGATCTACGGTTTGTGATGAGATACAGATATTTCTTAATCAATAGATCTTAATTGAAACCATTTAATTTTAATTTAAAATAAAAAATATAATATATTTTTAAAGATACAAACTTAAGGGACAGCAGTTTGTATTATAATGTTAGGGCGACGTCATGGCTAGAGCGGCGCTGATAGCTGGTAACCGAAAGCGGCTAACTGAAATTTAAATCGTATAATAAGAACTAAACTGTTACATCCCATCTCACTCACTCACTTAGTGATGTCAGCTTGCTTCACTCGCTCGCCATACAAGTATGACATCATGCCAAATTAATTAAGCAAAACTCGCCAAATGTAGCGTCAAAACCAAATTGGCATTGCAACTTTATGAGCTGGCTTCTAACTTACGAGTAGAAAACAAGCATATGTTTACTCTGTTTAAACAAGTTTATCAGAAAAAAAATCGTATTTTTTAGGTTGTTTGGTTTGTTTTCACTAACGAAATTATCACCTATCGTTCACTATTAATTGATAAGTCTCATTATCCGTTTCTGCTAGTACGTATTATAGCACATCAAGTACTAAAAATAAATATAAATTCTTGAAATTGCATAAATTGCTGTCATTAATTTTTCTTCAACTACCAAAAATTAAATAATCAATTTTTTAAATCCGGGTTGCCTAGTCACGACTTGAAATTAATGGTTATTTGCTAAAATCCAAATTTTAGTTGCCAATTTATTACCAAATGTAATTTTTATAATGTTTTACTGCACTCCTAAAAGCCGTTTGTTACCATATATTATAACCATCCAAATTGGCTGAGGTTTTAAAAGGTTGGCATAATTTTGTATTTGGCGAAGAATTGGGCCATTAATCTTAAATCTTATAGAGAAATATTTATGCAAGCGTTAAAGAAAATTTTGAAAGCTAAAATGTGTAGTTTAATGAAAGTAAGACTTTAATATTAAGTCTGAAAATTAAAATTATTTACATTAATCAGAATATAATCATTTAAGACTTTCTGATACACGCAATGATTATTTCTTTATTTGCAGCAACAAAAGTCACAAAGTAAAAATATGCAGAATCGATGGGTTTTTTTTTTTTTTTTCTGTTTTTTTAATGGTTCGCTGTAAGTTCGACTTAACTAAATCAGCTCGAGTCGCTGAAATCAGAAGGTCTTATTTATACGCTTCAAATGCTTGCAAGGTATCGTTCCAAGGAACCGGAAGCTTGTCGTTCTTTTTAAAATCTTTTAATAGTTCATTCAAGGGAGCCTGGATTTTAGCACCATGTAGACTGAAACGACGGTAGAAATTTATCATGGTCAAAAGACATCTTAATTCTGCAGTAGATTCCGGTTTTGGAAATTTGACTATAGCTAGAGTGTTTTTGGGAAGAACCCTCATGCCCGAAGGTGTTATAAGGCATCCCAGAAAAGCAAAGTAGGATTTTCCCAAAATACATTTAGTCGGATTTAGTTTCAAGCCGTGGTATCTGAGGCGATCTAAAAGGCGATCTGAGGCGATCCTCATGCTCATTTTCACTGGATGATGCAATGAGACTACGGTACGGTATAAAAAATCTAGGCCACTTAACGTCTGGTGCACATCTCTGACAAGTTTGCCCAACATTACGTAGGCCAAACGGCTTAAACAAAAACTCAAACAGACCAAATGCGGTTTGTTACAGCAGGTTTTTTTTTCAATATCATTGCGATTAATGGAAGTTTGATGATATGTTAGAAATTATATATATTCTTTAAATACTTATGTTCTGTAAAATACTGTTACAAACCTGCAATTCAGCTTCCCAGCATAGTTTGTTCCATCAATAGAAAGAAAGTTTTAGAGTCATCTGAATGGGACTAGCACGTCGGAGGTCCCAGAGCTTGGCGACAAACTTGGCGACCATTTGGCGACGAATTTGGCGACTTTGGCGCCAAAATAGATAATACCCGAAACTTCGAGAATTTTCCCGATCCGTCCAGTAGGAACCGAGATCCGCCTCGAACGTTCCTGATTGGTTGAGAGGCTTCTAGCCCCGCCTCCTGAGACCTATAAAAGGGTCCACAGCTGCCAGAGCAGTCAAGTCAAGTCGGAAGGAGACGACGAAGCCAGTAGTGAGAGACGACGGAGTAGTCCGAAGACGGAGCGGAAAAGCCAGTAGTCCGAGTTCGAGAGCAGCGAAGTGAAGTCAGTATTCCAAGCCAGAGTCGGAGGAGTCGGAAGCGACTGAGTCAAGCTAGTGCTGAACTGAGCTGTGCGCTACTGTCTGCAGTAGATTCTGGTTGTATGCTGCTGTGTGTGCTGTTGTATGCTACACGTCTCGGGTGAAGATAATCGTCTTCTGTGCTGTATATAGTTGTCGCTTTTGTGCTGTCCTGTGTGTCTTCGTGTAAATAAACGTCGTTGTTTTTATTCTACTTCTGCCTGCTAATTGAGCGTTCTACACACCATATCACTTCCACTATCCAAACGAACCCCGGTAAAGAAAATTTCGTAACAATACCTAGGTGCAGTCATGAGAAGCAGGCAATGATCTGGGACAGTCAGACATTCAAGCAACGATAACCACCGCAGAGACGCCATCCGCGGTTTGTTTTTTTAAGTCATATGAAATGGGCTTGCCCATACACTTTTCGAAGGCCCTACAATACCTTGCGCCATAAGAAATTCAAATTCAAGTAGCCATGAGGATCTTTGGGGAAAGATGACATTGTTTGGAAAATACCGGAGGTCCGTTGGTTTTGATATAGTGAAGGACCGATATCTGTGTTAGCTCACTAGGGATATGTAAAAGGTTAGTACTGCTGAAAATTCAGACTAAATTTTATCGAACCTGTAACGAAGAACTTGTAAAGTAATGCTACATTTAGAGATATGAGCGATTTTTCCTTGTGACGAAATCATGGTTTCACCATCCATTATACTACTATTTTTGACATCAATAAGTAAAATAAATATTTTCAAGAAATCAATGTCTATGATAGATTGACTAGTCTTGCTAACCAAGTAAAGCTTCTGCGCTGATTTGAGAGTCAGATGTTGAGTATAAAACGCTGAGATTTTTATGCCATTTGCGGCATAAAGAACTAGATGCTCATTCATGGCAGGCTGTTTGCTGGAAATGACCGGGATAACAGATAGGTCCGCTCTGGAATCAATTGGAAACTTTAATTTATATAAAGGATAGACAAAAAGAATACGATTCACTTGGCGACCGCATTTATGGACGAAACGCGACTGCCCGTTTAGTTTCCCTGGTGATGGAAGGAACATGGAGAATTGCCTTTTCTTGCTTTCGAATCAAAATTACTATGGTAAAAACATGGATTATTTTCAGGTTCCTTGTAGGGTCTGAGAATCTTCCTATGATTTCCCTGCCAACTTTTGAGTGACACCGCCAATGCACGAGAGCGGTCAGCTCACTCATCTGCTGAGTAAGCTGTGCCATTTGAAGAAGAAGCGAGTTTTAAATCCGTTAATGACATGTAACTTTAATGAGCGGAGAAAGAGTTCAATAGTGAATTTTTGCTGCCGTTGCAGCTGAAGCCTCGTTCCGACGGCCTGTTGCCTTTACGGATAGGGTTGTAAATTTGCTATTTGACCCATTGTAGGACTGCAGACATCGTTTGGGAGATTCCTGAAATTGATCGATAAAATGAACTGACATCAAAGAACCATAACAGAGGGGAAAGAATGGAATATGCGCCCGTCTCAAGACGTGTACGAGCCGTCGGAATGGAGCTTAACTGTGAGAGTACTTAATGCACCTAATGCTGCTCGTTGCCTTGGGAAGACCAAAGAGATTTTAAGAGTGCTTCTCTGACAGTGTGATGGCCGAGACTATGCAACCGCGCAGATCGAGAATCACCTAGTTCTTCACCTTGCATCTCAGTTTATATTTTCGATTCCTCTCTCTCAGTGTAAGATTGAATGAGTTTTTTCTTCAATGTGTCGTGTGGTTCATCATTAGAGTAACTGACGAAAATTTCTCTGATTGAAGTTAAAATGTTGGCTTCAATCTCTGCAACGATAGGGTGAACTCGCAAGTCATTTTTGCCAAGAAGAACCGTGCTTCTAATCTAAGAAACTATAATACCGGGTTTGTTTTCCAAAATAGCGGTGGTTTAACTTTCACCTATGCGATCTGGCTACCAGTGTCGCTCGCTTTAGTTTCATTCATGTCGAAAAAAAAAATGCATACACAAGATAAATACAAATAAATAGCAAAATAAAACGAAATACACGTTAAATTAAAAATGATATAAATATAAAATGGGAAACGTTGCTACCTAAAATGCGTATTTCATGAGCGCACCCATGGCAGAGATACAGTACAGAAGCATTGCAATGAATCGAGATTAAAAGAATTGAGATAAAAATATATTTTAATAAAGTATACAATAATGGTATTTGAATATTAAGCGAACATTTTACCAACCATAAAGAGTAATATGAAAACAACTCAGGACACAGAAACATCGCTCATTTTCGTCTCTGAGAGCGAAGAAAAATGCCCCATTAAAAAAAATATAAAAATAATGGAAATAATTGAGCACCTTATTTCAGCACCATGAGGACAAATGATTTTTTTTTCTGCTTGTTGAATAAATAATGACGCATAAGAGTTATTCATTTGGATATCTTTTCTGAGAATTGGGTCGGAGTTCACTTGCAGGACACCGTTATGGAGTTTGGGCATTTTTTATCTCTGTATTAAACGCAGGCTCTGTATTAAGTTTCTTAAAATATAATTCATTATGAAGAATAAACTTAAGAAAATTGTCTTTCCATCATTTTAACTAAAATAAAACATTTATTTTGATCACTACCGAAAACATTGAGCTTATGCAAAATACAAGTGAAGCTGAAGAAAATAAAAACGCTTTCTGTATTGGAATCACAGTTAAGCTGATATTTAAGTCGAAATAATAAAATACAATTAACAATGTAAAATTATTCTTACCAATCTGCTTCAGAGTCAAATTTCGCAACAACATTTTAATGTATCATGGCTTTAAATTCCACTTATAATCGAAATTATGTTGATTAAAATAATTTTTTTAATAATATATAACTTAAATAGCTTTGTGGTCTCAGTTTTTGATTTATCATAAGTCTTTGAGATTTGTATTCACTTCAGTTGCTTCATCTCAAATTAGCCATCATTGTTCTTGAGTCGCCACCGATTCAAAATACATAATCAACCCAAACTTGCCAGCTGTTGACAAACAACGATTAAAAAGTGGTTCTATTTGGTATTCATATAAGCGTGTTTTTATATAAAATCTTTCAAGATTCCTGGTGGACTAATTTAGCAACATAACTAAATCAATGAAGAAATGAAATTTGTGAGAGGTTTTATTTCTTCTCTAAATGGATCAACAACAACAAATATATTATATATATATATATATATATATATATATATATATAAACTCACCAAGAAAACACTTAAAAATCATTTAAACCTTTGACTACACATTTATTTGTAACGACTTTTGTATTTGAAGCGCGTTTAATTTTCTGAGCATTTGAAGGCAGAAGCTTTTACGTAAGAATTCATTCATTTCTTATTATTCAGAATATATATTACTACATTGAGATAACTTAAGATATTGAGATAACTTAAGCTAATAAGAATTACAAAAGAAAAAAATGGAAACATAAATTCAAACAAATACTGAACGTTCTGTTACGTAAAATGTAACCAAAGGGTTAAGGAAGGTATTTTTATCGTTCTTATTCTAAATTAAAAAGAAATTCAAACCTCAAAACATTTTAAGACGATAACTGAATTAACCTTTCAGACGCAGAAAATTTCATTTCAATCTTTTGAATTTTCTGGAAAATGTGACTTATAACAGAAAATTTCATAAAATGCAGTAAATTGTGTCAAGCGATCCAAGAGAAACCTTTTTAGAAAAGTTTTTTTTTTTTTTTTTGAAGATGCAATTTTTTACCTTTACCATCATTATTCGGCTATACTATGGACAAATATGTACGATAAATCATCCAGAAGAGTACGAGACATTAAACATTAAATAAATAACCAACACTTTCAACGATACCGACGTGATATCTCGTCTTTCAGATACTTTCAATTACAGATTTCTGTGGGCTAAAATTTGTCTCTTATGCCAGTTTAGATAGGTTGAACTTTCTAATACATATCCGAAGAATACCTTTACTTTTTTCATTTATTTTTTTTGTATAAAAAATGTCGACAGTGTGAAGAATCCGAAAGGCGAGATATCTCGCCGGTATCGTTGAAAGTGTTAAATTCGAGCTTCAAGTCGCATTGAGTCACCAGTCAATATGCCAAATTCCATGACTAAGTGAGGTAGATTTTTCTGAACAAATAGACGTGCACAATCATTTCTTTTTTGAAGTATAGATTACAAATATTTTTCATTTTTTATATTCTTTCCATAGCTGAATGTGAGGGCGTGACTCATTCACATTAGAGGCGCAGCGAAAGCAACTGGATGCAGACCAAACTTCACTGTCATAAAATTTTATTACTCATATTATTCACTTCAAAACGCAACGCAAACCCTTTCGAAGATATAACAAGATTTAAATTAAAAAAATCAATATTTTAAAATCTTAGATGTACAGTACACTCCCGAGTATCCGGTTCGCGACTATCAGGCTTCCGTACCATCCGGCCTAGTTTTCTGTATCGTAATTAATTGAGGAAGGCAAAGCACCGCATTGGCAACATTGCCAAGGTATTGGAAGCGGGTGGGTGCTACGATCCTATTACGTGTCTTGCGCAAAGTACAAGTTGTTACAGGAAAAGAGCAGAGTTCTGCTCGTTGTTTATTGTTTCGCCAGTGTGCAACGGACTTCAGTTGATGCCGCTGTTCCTGACTATAACTGCATAGTAAGTACAGGATTCATAAATTGTTCTTAGGGTATGCTTAATGTTTTTTTAAGCATACCATAGTGAAGTGCACAGAATTTATATTAAAATGTTAACAGTTCATATCCTTTACTTTTTCCCTAATAGATTCTTGCAGTGCAGTATATAAACATATATAAACTACCAGTATAAAGTCTTCTATTTTAACTCGACACGTTACCGGCAACTGCTTCTATAATTCACCGGGTTGCGGCTACGTTCACATTCTACTTGGTATGAGATAAACAGAAAGCTTAGTACTCAATAAGAAGTGAGAAAATACGCAATATAACAGTGAGTATTGATATAAAACCTTTGTCTTCTGGTGTTGGTGGACAAAAAAGAGTTCACCTGTCCCACTTTTTTGTTATCCGGCCTGTCTTTCTACCACATTAGGCTGGATACTCGGGAGTGAACTGTATTTAAAAACGAGGAAACAAATAAGTGATTGAAGATGTTTGAATAATTATAAGAAAATTAATGAGTTTAACATATCTCTGTTCCACGAACACTGACGAAATAGTGCAATGGATGCGACATTAAGGCCAATTACTTTACACATGTAGAATGTGGATGACAGCTATCATTTAAATAAGATTCATATAATAAAACAAAAATTACATTTTTTTTTTCAGAAAAATAATTCTGTTGAATTCTTTTTTTAACAGGCAAATGTAATCATTTACATTAGTTGCAAAACATACATTACATTTTCATTTTGCTAATAATAATTACTTATACAGTTTTTTGAGCATTTTTTTTTCATATTTCTCAATTTTATTTCTTGATGTTTATTGCAATTAATAGTTCCAACATATCAAAAATTAAAATTAACTAGATAACTTCATAAAAGCGGTAGACATTGAAAATAAAATTGATACTATTCATTTAGAGGGTGAACTAGCTAGTGGTCAAACCGAAAAATGCTTTTTTGAAATAATTATTTAGATTTAAGTGCAATTTTAATATTAACACTCCCTTTCATAAAGTTTCGGAGGAAGAAAGATATGTGGATTGTAGGTTTTAAAAAAAAAGGGGGGGGGGGGACGATGTTTTAGTATTTGCGTTAGGAGTCTTTGCTCTCAGAAAATGATTGACTTTGATATCGCATGTTTTAAGAACTTTTCCCTCATTTTCAAAAACAAGACACTTTTAAATGATTTTAATTTAACATCTGTATTACCAGCATTTAAGTAAGGAATACTGAGCGACTAAATGAAATTTTTAAAAAAATCCTTTAAATTGTGGTTATTTTAAATGGATTTCGTTTCATTATTTCGCTTTAAAAAATAAAAGTTTAAATGTTAAATTTGTTTTAATAAAAACTGAACATAGAAAAAAATATTAGAGCTTTTTTAAACAATCTAAATGTTCCAACACAATATTTTCCATTACTCCTGCTGTGCGAATTGTACATATAACTAAATGAGCCCGCAAACACGAAAAATCCTTTCAAAAATTCTTAAGCATAATGTCTTGAAATATATGCTTGATGTAACTTGAATAAGCTCTTTCATACAGTCTTATAAATGAAATAAAAGAACAAAACTAAATTATCCTTCCTATCATCATAACTCAATGCTGCCCCTCAAAAATCTGCCACTCCCTTTCTCACAAAGTTATTATATTCAACTTTATCTTTACTTAAAATAAAGATGAATGTGCATGTTAGTGCTTTACTCTAGCCCGTAGAGTCTGCTAGAAAATTGTGAATTCAGTTCGAGGAAGAAGTCTTCAGAGAAGAATATTTCGGACCCAACTAGAAGAAAACGAATCTGATAACAGGTAATTATTATACTGTCATTGGTTAAGCCGGAGTATGTTTACACAAAGATTCAGGGACTTAAAGAAAGAAAATATTTTTTTTTTAAATCAAAAGATGAAGCGTGCGTGATGATGCTTGGTAAATGGATTTAGCACTTCTTATTGATATAATAAGCCATTTTAATGAATTGAACTTACAACTGCTAGGGGAAAAAAATTCAAATAATTGTAGAATTCACTGGATTTGTTGATACGTTCAAAAACAAGTTAAAGCTAATGTCTTCTCAGTGGATGAAGAATGAACTAAAGAAATTCACAAATATTTCTGACGAGTTTGTTTATAAACGGAGGTACATTAAACAAGGAGAAATATTGTGATTAAATAATAAAACTTCACTCCTTATTTGTGAGACTTTTTCAAGAATTTATTAGGCTAGAACCCAATATTACATTCTTGCGTTTCGCAATGTTGACGTGGAATAAATAAACGAATTATGTATTCAATTTATCTCTTGTGGAAAACCAAGTTTTTCTCCTTCAAAATGACATCATTTTAAAAGCACGTAGTTCAGAACTTAAGAATAACTTGAAATCTAATGGGCGAAGTAAATGATCCTAGTTTAAAAAAAAAGCTGCATATTATTTAACATCGTTCTTTGACTCTAACCTACCTGTGCGAATCTGCATTTTCAACGATGAATATAATTAAGAAAACATATTGTTCCCGTCTTGCAGAACGACCCCTTAGAATCCAGTACAAGATTAGCAATTAATAATTATACACCGGGACGTTAAAGATTGACTGACAATATGCAGTCTACGCCTTCTACTAACTATAAATACGAGAACTAACTTTAGATGAAAATGATTTATTTTTTAAAATATATTTTTAATTGTTTGATATTAAATGCATCATTTGATATTATTATTATTATGTTTGTAGTTATGTAGGTAAGTACATGTTTCTTATTAAATTATAATAAATATCGTGGGTCTTTTTTTTAGCTCACCACACTTACGCTACTGGGTGGACCACAGCACCTTGAAAAAATTAGAAATAACCCGTATACTCTGGAAAAGTCTGCCCACCCCTGGGCTCGACTGTTTGATCGGGAGCTACCAAACTTTGCTCATAAATACTTTGTAAGACGAGAATACGCATCTCGGAGCTGTTTTTATTTTGAAATTTTAATTAATCAAAAAGTAAATGAAATCTTGGCGTTTTTGCCGCGACAACATACGAAAATATAAGCACAAAAGTCATTTATACATCATCTTAAATTTTTTTTAAAATTCATATTTTTAATGACACCAGTTTTTTTTAAATAAGTTATGTTTCTATTTTTAATCAATTAAAAAAATTAAGCATATTTTCCATCCATTTATTCCACGCACTCAAAAAAAAAATTTAATATGTATGAGCATGTTACATTTGCATGAAAAATAAACAAACTAGCTTCTATCAAAGTGTTGCCATCAAGCAGACAAAAGCTCATATTTAAGGGTAAAGTTCACTCTTACTGCAAAATAAGCCCCCCAAAAGTGTCATTTTTAGCGCATTTTTGTAAGAAATGAAATAAAAGTGATATTTTCTAGAAAGATGAGTATAAGAAAGAGGGGTTTGAAAACTTTTCGATATCTATATTATTCATTCAATAATTTTGTAATAATTAAGATAAACATGATTTATATATGTAGTGCCAGACGGACGTCCTGATTGGGGAGTTGTTCCTGCTCACCAGCGCCACTGACGGATTCGACCAGAGTTAGGGAATTGGAAGCCAGACTCGATTCAAGACGGCGAGCGAGGAAGGAAAGACGGCTCTTAGAAAGAACTTGACTAAAGACGACGAGCCGTTTGTAATTTTAAAGCTTTTTTACTTTATTCTTATTTAATATCCTAACTCCAAAGCTGTAAAATCTTTTGCATCAATTATATATTTATAATTTACTAATCGTGATCATTGCTTCCGGCCCTCCTCCATATATATATAGGTAGGTTATCCACTCGAAACGGGAATGATCGCCTCATTTCTAAATAGTATCAAGGATGATCATTTAAAAGGAAAAACACTCCAACCGAAGTAAACAATACTACTTTATGCAGGAATAAAGTAGTCAATAAATGTTTTGATAAATAAATAAAATATGTAATAACTGTATAAAGTAAAGTGAGCCAATGTCTTGATAAACTGCGAACTCTCGGTTCTACGATTCAAACTCTCGGTTCTACGAATCCTTTAACAAGATATTTTTGAGACTCGAATAAACAAGTTCCACTGTTTTGCTATTAAAATTAATTTGAACTACGTAAATCAAAAGATCATTATCTTATAAAAGGGCGTGATTTTAGACGATTCCATTCGGTGTCTAAAAGAAAATACCCCCCCCCCCCCCCCACACACACAAAAAAAAAAATCAGCCTTAAATTAGGAAATTATTCATTATCCTAAAATAGTGATAACCAAAACATCATCATTTGGGCAGATTGGGTCGAAGATATAAACATTATTTTTTTAAACTTATTTTTAAAAAAAATGCAGGGTCGAGAATATTTTATTGAATATGATTTCTTAGAGCCAAAGGACTGGATAAAATGTAGATATCAATTTTTTTTTCAGTGCATTTATTATTTATGTGATTTATATCTTTATATAAGTAAAATTAAAAACTCAATTTTGTGGTGAATCAAAGAAACATTAATTAAATAATTCTTTGAGATATTGTGTAAATTATTAAAAGATTATGATGTAGTGCAGATTAGACTTTAAGGCTGAACGATTCTGTTTTCTGTACTCATATTTTTTTTTAATTATGTTCGGTTTGGATTCAACAAAAATTATATTAATTGAACTTTAATGAGTTCCGCTTCCATTAAAATTTTACGGCAGCTGATAGAAAATGAAAGGGATACGAATGACCATAAACAGAAAGGATAGATGTTTTTATAATAGTATGAGTCGTATATATTATCGAAATTTGAAGCTTAAACCGTCTTATTGCAGAAAGTATTAAGAAAGTTAGATAAGATATTAAGTTGAAAATGATAGATAACATGAATCCCAGCGAACCGTCGCAAAGACATCTAGCTTCTTAAAAAGAGTGGGTTGTTTCTTTGTTCATGCAATACACTCGCCTGTGCTTTATTTATTGCCGTCATGACCATTCCAACCGCGAATCGAAGAAAAGAATCAAAGAAACTTCGCTCTATAGAGAGATAGTAATAGAGTCTCATCTTAATCTCAATCTCAGCATTACTGTATACACATTCTCATTTTGTTCCAATGACAATAACCTAGATACTGCCGTTCCTGAAAATCGACAAAACGGAAGAATAATTGCATGAGCGCATAATATCTGACAATCACTAGTATAGTGCAAAATGAGGCGAAAGAGATGCTGTGAGATCCATATTCTGTTGCTGAATATTTTTTTATTGGGCCTTTTGAAGGAATGGAATCTGTTTAATGATAAGGGTCCTCCACCACCGGGAATCAAACTTCATCAGCGCCTCTTCGTATTTAAGAAAGTGCGGCATTAAGCTCTGGTGATGCTTTCAAATTTTGCAACGGTTTTCTGTTATGAGTGAAACGAAAAGGGCAACTGGCCATGGAAGAGAAGGCTCATCTTGTGTTTTAATTAGAGGGAATAAAAGTAACGTCCACGCGAACAATTACTTTTATTTTTATTATTATTATTGGATAGAGTGATGATGTCGAAATGAACGAGCTTCTGGTTCATCGAGCCGGAGTAGTTTTCTTTGGAGATTATCTGCGAGTTCAGGACAAAGCGGTATAAAAGGAGAATGAATACTTCAACGTTTCCTTGAAGTGACCCATCATTGAGTTGTAAAGATATTTCTGTCGTACTAAAGAGGCAAGAGAGGGAGCTCCAAAATTAATACATTTGAATTAAAGTCCATGATAACAAGAACTTTGTGGGACATAATCGAATTTCAAAGAAAATCTGAATCAGTAAAATTGTTAATTGGTGAGAGGAAAATCAACCGTGAAGGCAAATCTAAAGTTTCACCCACTAATTAAAGTCTTTTTTTTTTTTCGTCGTTAGGAAGTTCAACAAATGTTCCCAAAACGGAGATTTTGTTAAATGGACTAGCAGAGAAGACCTCTAATGAAATAAAATAAGAGATATTGTACTTCGGGAATTCCAACTTGGGCCTATTCCTTACCTATAGAACTTTAGAAAGGCAAATGTTCTAGGATATATATATATGTTCTGTGTATATGATGTTTGCGAATAGATTAATAATAAATTTTGATTATTATTTAAATTAAGAGATACATCAGATTTCGAAACATTAAAACAACTTATAGAGCCCGACAAACTTTATCAAGCGATAGAGAAACGGCTCGCATATTAGCGTGAGAGAGGGGAATAAATGGTTGAGATCTGCTGAACTTAGAAAAGAAATAGATTAACACTATACAACTAGAAGTTGCACAGTGTCTGATAATCTATATGTATAAATATGGCAATAGTAACTCGATTTGCAATAGCTCACATGTGCGAATTGTTTACATGCTTAACTCGGCGGAAATTCTACTATTTTTTGGAGTTGAGTGCGTTTCGAATATAAATCAAAATCGTCAAAAGAAGCGTATAGTTAGGCAAATGGAAGTGTTAAAGAATCATTATTAAAACGATTCAATTGGAATGAACGAAATAGAATTGCAAATCAATTTTGTGAGCGGAGCAAAGTTTCTGAACTATAGAAGCATCGCCGCATGCCCTTGAGATTTTGAAGTATAAAGGGTGTATGATAAAGTTTATATTACATAAATAAAAGATGTGTATTATTAGAGTTGCACTTTCAAAAGGCAATAAAAAAAGAAGAAAAAAAAACACCGTGCAGAATAAGCGGATAATCCACCTGGTTATATGAGATGCAACGAAAACTTGTATTGCAAAACATAAAAAGTCCAAAGATGTTCAAGAAAGTGTTAAGGTGCTCATTAAAAGATGTGACGCGCGTCCGCTCTTTATGCTTGTGATAAAAAGACGGGGAGATACTTTTATAAGTTAATAGATTTTTTTTTATAAGTATGCAGTACAGTTTTTGTTTGATTCTTATTGCAATTCTTCTTTTCCAAGCAAGTTAGGGAGGATCATTTTATAAACATTTAAGTAAAGAAAGATCTCTGTATTAACTTAGCGACTCACGAGTCTTTAGTATAAGAGGGTAAGAAGAATGTCTTAATCTTATGCTCATGTTTTTTTTTTCATTGCATCCAGATGTTTTAAAATCCTGCAAACATTTACATATCTTCTCGCACTTTTCATATTTGGTCTGCAGATTTTCTTAATTCATCCTCGCTCAGAGGATCCGTTGTTCATACGTGTGTAACGTCATTCCCGGGCCGTTACGGTTATGGACATCAGCTCACTCTTGATGCAGCCACTCGTGCACTTCTGCTTCCAGAAACATGTACAGAGCACCCTACCGAAATTTCCTCGAATCATCAAACTGAGCAATGCAACAATTTCCTATGATATGCCCACGAGTGTGCAAAAGACGGAGACGACAATATTCAATCCGAGAATCCAAAAATGAATGCTCACTATGATAATATTTCATACACTTTCAGGCGGTATTTCATTGCTATTTAACGTTTTGCAGTTTCGCAGATCTTTCATTTCCCCTTCTAGAGTTGATTTTGCATTTTGCTGTTGCATTTCAAATGGGGTCTTGCATCCATCAATAAGTTTTAAAAATATTTTCGCAATCTTAGATAATTCTTAAGATAATGTTTTGAATCGGAAATGAAATTTTATTTTGCATAAAATATGCCGGTAGAAAGTGATCAGAAATTAAATTTTCATGCTTAGATAAAATAATAATAAAATATATGTATAAAATATAAATATATAGTATAAGATGTGTTCATGAAGAAGTGTTTTTTTTTTTTTTTATGTATAGAGGACTTAGATGTATTTAAAAATTTTAGGTTTTGGGTTCTGAGTACCATGATTAGGGAAGGTGTGTAGTAATTCTCCCGAACTCCAATCTTTTTTTTTTTTTTTTTTATACTCATTTCTTCTTCTAACTTTAAAAGGGGTGGAGCTTATGCAGAAAACAACTGAGAAGCGCCAGGCGTCATGTACACAGTCTTTCACTCTCAGTTAGGCAACTCATTCGCCAATTCCAGTTAGATGAAATTTATTCTAGCTGGCATGAACAAAGCATTAAGATGAGTTTACACTCGACCAATCAAAAGACGGCCAGTAAGACTACGTATGCGCTGAAAAAGACTGATTTATATTTGCCCCAATTTATAAGATAGTTTCAGGCATTCCATGTTTGTCTGTAAATTGCCGGTTTGTCCCTGAATTTTTCTTTTTCACTACGTAACGTATTAAAATGATGGATATTTACACAAAGAAACATAATAAAAAAAATGTTAATATACCTAAATTTGAAAAGCTGCAGAAATAAAAAAAATGGCAAATGCAAAACCTCGCATCAGAAGGAACAAAGGGCCAAAAAAGTCGGAAATAATCTATGATAAGTGATCAACTTTTTCACACAGAAAACACCGCCAAATTTTACAAACGCATACGCAGTAAGAACAAAAATACAATATAGCGGCAGGTTGTTGTCCCGTCGAGACAAGTACTTGCCATGGACCGAACAGCATTTTTCAGCCTTTTTACGCATGCGCTGTCTACTGGCCGTTTTATAACCGATCGAGGGTAAACCCATCTTTAATGCATGCAAGTATTAAATGAGGAAGAATACAATGATTAAAGAACATGTGTAGTAATTTTCCCAAATCTTCTTTCCACCAACTTCTTTGCCAACTTACCGGCAACTACACTGTTAGTATGAGCAATATACATGGTCCCTTAGTCAATGCAATTCTCAGGACTCTCTCTCCGTTTCAAAATTTCAAAAACAAATTCTTTTTAATTTAATCTTTATTTAAGTTACTTCCCGAAGTACATGTTGAAATACTGAAATAGGAAAATGATTAATTGCTGATTACTTTCTAAAAAGAAAGTGTCAGTAGCCGTGTATAAAAAATACACAACAGAAATTTTCTAACTCAGTCTAGAAAATATCGAATAACATTTTTTAATTATAATGTTAGTTTTATTTTTAAAATTACAGCATAAGATTAATATAAAAATGATGATTCATTAGGAATGTTATCAGAACAAATTTCTAAAATTAATTTAAACCGTGCTTGACTTTAATCTGGATGCGTTTGATTACATGTCTTTTATAATTGAGTGAAAGCACACAATTAAATAACTTTCGAAATAACTTTGGACTTGTTCTTGTGTGCTTCGTAAATTTTTAATAAATGCTCGCTGCTACATGAAGGAGTCTTGCAATAAGCAGCCTTCCGCTTGCAGATAAAAGAAATCCACTTAAAAGTGTAATATAAAGAATTCATTTTAAGACTTTAGACAGGAAAGGATTCCCTGCTATGCGTAAGCAATCGCGTAGAACGGAAGATATGAATGTTGGGGCGTCCTAAAATTTATATTCTAGAAAAATTAAGTAAATTAACTTTATCAATTATCAAAAATTTTATACAAAAAATGCAATAAATAGAAACTGTAAAATATTTTATTTGTTTTTTGTTTTGTTTTTTTATTTATAAGGAGGTGAATTTTAAAAAGTATATTTTTTCGACTGTACATGCGATTAATTTATATTCGAGGGAAAAAAAAAAAACAAGCGATTTTAGAAAAAAGAATAATTATTACAAATATTACATAATATAAGCAAGATCAATAATTCTATACTATTTCAGCCATTAACTTGGTGAAATCTGAAATCTTCTAGCACAAGCTTACAACAATTCTAACTACCAATTCGGCAATCAAATTAGCTTTTTCAAATATAAAAAATGATAATAAGATGTTATTTTTATCCATTATTTCTATTTTATATCGACTGATAATTCAATAGCAATTGAATTTATCAACCGATTCCTATTTTTGTTCTTTAAAAATTTAAAAAGAAACTAAACATCTATATATGAACCAACATCCTGTTAAAGAATAACAGGAAACATAAATGCAATAATTTACATTATCCACAAATTTTCCAGTCTTTCTGAAGGCTATTGATATCTTGTAGTCTTTTATTCATTTATTCTTATATAAAAAAAGAATAAAATTAACGAAATTAAAATTCCCAATGCATCGGAAGCTGGCAAACGATATAATTAGTGTGTGAAGCGAACTGAAAAAAACAGAAAACGAAAGGCTTCTCTCAAAAAGTTTTCGCACACATAAAAATTCAACCTACTATTATTACTAATCGCGAATTAGAAAATGATTACATGGCCAGGGATGATAAACAAATGAGAATAATTTAGTATCGGCCGACAACCTGTTGGAATTGGATTACGTAAGGATGATTATTCTTAATCGTTTTTAAATTATTCCCATGCGAATTTAATGATAGGGAATTAAAATTGTTTATACTTTACAATTTCAGAGACTTCAAAATACGTTCCCACTGAAAACAATGTTGAATTTTTTTTTGCTTGTAACTCACAATACAGTTCAGAATAATGCAAATATTGAAAGAGATCTTGAATTTAGAAACGAAGCGATTATTTCGAATCTGTCTGAGGAAAAATGTTGAAGCAGCAGTGATTCGTGAATTGCTCTTTTCGCGATTTTTGTGCCTTCTGAGGTCACAGATACTAAATTATTTTGTGACCCCTCTTAGATGAAAAAAGATACGGTTATTTGCGATTTTAACTTTACTTTTATGCCGATTCTCTGTATTCATTATTTAATCGAAGAAAATGAATGCATTGCAAGTTACTCTGTCTATAATGTTTATTTTTCCTCATTTGTACATTATTATTGATAAAGTATATATAAAGTCATTTTTTTAAATGACACAACACCACTAAACTTAGCTGGTATTTCTTATAATATATAAAAATTTATGTTCGTTTGTAGGTATTTTATGCACCATTTATCCGATTGCGATAAAACTTTGCCAATTTATTGCTTGTACTTGCGCGAAGGTTATAGGCATAGTGCAATTACTATATCTAAAGAAAAAAAAGTAGAATAAGTATTAATTATACTTGGCCTTTATATATCATTCAATTTCAATGAACGTATTCGTTGTCGACAAGAAAATAAATATCATTTTTTCTACCATTCCTAACTAAACAAGATAGCTATTTCAAATCTCAAACGATATTCCCAAAATTATTTCTTTTATGGCACAGTACCATCTGGTATTATATACAAATCACAAATCAACAGTAAAAATGGAAATAAAATGTAAAACAGAGCGTGAAACAGGGCGATTGACGCATTAATCCCTCATCGGGGGTTGAAACTAATATGTACTACAAAAGAAATTATAGAACTATCTGATTATCTGACTATTTATATTATAGAACTATCTTCACCCCAAATGCTATAGTAGACTAATGTGGAAAAATGTAAAATCTGGTAATAAAACTTTTATATTACCCGAAATGAGTAGTATAAAAGAAAACTGTATAATATACCAAAGCGAATTAAAAATGGAAACATACTGCAAATGAAGAAAAGTAAACAACAAAGGAAAAAAAAAAAAAGAACAATATGAGGAAGATACCATCTTCTCCTAGTGAGCAAAAAGCCGATGTTTAAGAATTATCATGGACCGAAATTTTGTAGCGCGCTTGAAAGAGTGGCTAGGGAGGGCTCTGAAATTTTGGACGGGTCCGATGACGAAAACGATAGAAGAATTACATTTAAAATGAAAAGAGGTAAAAAGTTAAAAACATTTTAAATAAAAAGTGACTGGAAGAATATTATTTTAAACAAATCACCTTTGGCGACCAGCCAGTTCCCAAGTATTAATATTCGCTAAATTTGTAAGGAAATATTTTATGTAACTTGGTCTCCTTCGTTTAACAATAGTTTTTTCAGCACAATATTTTCGATCCTCAAATTTTGATAGTCATTTAACTCCCTTATACCATTATATAGGCTTTAAAGCTTTCTGTTCATTGTATTACGCGTTTCTCTCTCATTTTTTTTATCAGCGCCCATAAAATTTCAACTTTAAGCTAAAAGTGAAAATGATTAAATTGTAATTAATATTAAGACATTTTTTACTGAGACCAAACGTGTCTTTTTTAAAAAAAATATGTGAATTAAAAGCAGAGTCGTTCGGCATTGAAGTCCCATTGGACCTACAGATTAATTTTCATGATTTATGTAATATCTCAAAAATTATTTTGCAAAAATTTATCTGATTCATAGTAAAATTCAGTTTTTAGTGTTACTTTTAAAAAGGATTTAAATGATGTGAATAACAATATTTTATTTTGTTTCGTTATATAAATATACTTCAAAAAATCATGAAGCTTAAATTTATGCAGTCCTTTGCGAAATGTTCTTGACACTCAAACTTTTAAATAAGTAAATAAACTTTTCTGTCTTCTGCCATCAAACGATTTATAAAGTTTTTAATAGCTTAGTTTAGAACAATCAGCATTTTCAAAATTTTAGGCCAATCCGTTTTGTTTAAGATTGGCGTTTGTACCCTGGGCGTTGATTGCAGTATTATCTTTGATCGTTTTTATTGAATGGTGACGTTCAAATGTTCATAAATCAGCTTTAGTGACTGAATTAGTTTATTGGAGAGCAACTCTTTTTATTTAAAATATTAGTGTCAAGAATATTTTAAGTATGATTCACACAGCAGGATCTAGATAAAAACTAAACATTCGTAATTTATTGATTCAAGTTACAAAAAATATAATTATTTACTTTATTTAGGTCATTTTAACAACTGTATTCCTATTATTAAAGGTTTACAAATTATCCGTTATGCCCAGAATTGAAAGGATATATATTAAACCCTGTTTGCCTTAAATGAAGCTGATTAATTGAATTAATAATGCAGATATTATAAAAAATCATAGAAAACTTTACCTTGCATTTATTTTTTAGAAAATATTATATTTCTTGTTTATTTTATTTCATACAGACTCGTGCTAAAAATGACACTTTTCTAGGTTTCCAATAACAGTTAACTTATTTTTCAATTTGCTCTTTTGTCCATGCAATAGCAATTTGTTGATAAAATGTCATTTTTTTTTTCTCATTCACGTGTAACGTGCTCATGCTGGGTTAAATTTTATTTTTATTTTGTGCAAAATAAATTGTTGAAAATTGCGATTAAATTATTTTTTTAAAAAACTTCATTAACAATAGAAATTTAATTTGCTGATTAAAATGTTAGTGTCACTGAAAAGATTAGTTTTTGATCTTCAATATGATGTAAAAATCATTTTTGTGCGATGATATTTTTGGAAGTATATATTTGCGAAAAAACGCCGAAATTTCGCTTAATTTTTAATTAATTAAAAGCCAAATAAAAAAAAATTTAAAAAAATCGTTCCGAGGTGCACATTTTCGATCACCAAGGTATATGCGTGCCAAATTTGGTAGCTGTTGGTCAAACGGTCTGGCCTATAGAGTGCAAACACACACACACACACACACACACACACACACACACACACACACACACA
>JAPMOR010071050.1:127025-285111 GCA_026543865.1 Argiope aurantia
ACACACACACACACACACACACACACACACACACACACACACACACATACACATACACACACACACACTAAGCTTTATTATAAGTATAGATAGATAGTTATAGATATAGGTGAAAAGTTGCCGGAAGAGATATGAAGGAAAAATTTAATTATTTGTGACTTTTAATTATTATCGAAAGATGCATTTTCGAGGTTCAGTTTCAAACTTTGTTGGTTCAAGTAATACTTCCGAAGCTTATAATTATACCAACTCGTTCTGAATCCTTTTCCTTAGATCTTCCTTACCTTTCCTTACATCTTTAAGCCATTCATTAAAGTTTCAAAAGCAGAGTTGAGATTATTATTTATCTTTTAACGTTTGATTTGAATTTTTGACCGAGTTTGTTGTATATTTTGTTAATTCTTACGAGTTGATTTAAAATAATGCCTTTATAAATTTTGTAAGTGAAATTTTAGTTTCAAAAAATATATCCATTAATGCTATATATGAATTTGCTTCTTTTGTCTTAGACATCAATTTTTAAATTGTTTTGTCCTTCCATAGTAGGTCTGAAAATCCTGCAGGGTGTTAGTGTTTACTGTTTTTTGCCTCTTTCTTTTAGCTCTCTTTAGTTAAAGAGAGTTGAAATCTTGAAGGAATCAGTTTATATACATACATATAATCAGTTCTTCAATGTATCTGGGGATGGAATTAATATTCAAAATATGGTTTTTTCAAAGAAATGAGTTGGCCAAAATAAAGGAAAAACTAATTCCCTGTGGAATTCCTCTTATTTATTAAAGATATTCGCTCCTTCGTAAATAAAATTCTTATGAAATCAGTAAGTGGTCCAGTAATTTAGTGAAACGTTTTTTAGGTTAGTAGAAATAGTTAATTAAAACTTCTTGTAGTTTGTCTGAGGGAATACTAGTCAGTTGTGTAACTAGGTTGGAAAAGGCAGGGCAACTGCCTCGGACGCCATTATCAGGGGGCGAAAATTTGAGGAAAAAGAATTCATGGTATCTAAGCTAAAAGTACGTTAGTATTTATTTTTATTCATTCTCCAAATTCCAAAAAAATTAAATGAAGATTTTTTTTTCGTTTTGATATTTTGATATATTCAGTTAATTTTGAAAATTTCCAAAATTCAAATAACTATTTGATAAAGTTCGTCATCGATTTGACCATCGATATCTCGAGATGATCGAAATACATATAAAGGAAATATGCGAGAAAAAATATTTGATATTCTAGGCTCCTTCAATGTGTGAGGGGAAAAAAATCACTCAACACCGAACTTTATATAAATAATACCATTACAGCATATTTTTTAAAGTTACTGTTTTGTATTATTTCCAACTAAAGTGAATAAAAGGAATTGGGAACACATTTCGCTAAATATAAAAATACAAAGTGTAGAAATATAAGCAATAAAAATTTTGCTGTAATGAAGGATGAACAGCAAACAGACGTTTATGGCTATCCTTTTGGGGACAGGATGGGATTTATTTCTTTTACTAAAAAATATTTTTACCCTCTTCGATGAAAATGCTTCACTATGCAATACTCATTCCATTTCAAAAGTTCTTATAACCGAACTCAATGCATTGTTTTAGTGCCGCAAAGTATTTGACAGCAAATGTCTAATCAAGCAACTTGGCGTAAGCTCACCGAATTCCAAAACAGAAACAAACGATATAAATTTCATAACATAAATTTTATAAATATTCAAAATACTTTCCTATTCCGAAGTTGAGTACTGAAATTTTACTTTCGTTTTAAAAAAGGCAGCATTCTAATACCGTTGTCCTTATTTAATATTGGAGTAGTATTGTTGAAATTCTAATAAATTAATTTAAACTCAGTCCATTTCTTTATTATTCAGTATACAAAGTAGGGTTTTTAACCGATTCTAAGCTCATTTTTTAATAACTGTGGTATCGATTGCTAAATTATGTTCTTTGATTTCATTCGTTAAAAAGAATCTGAATTCTTGAAGTTTGAATTCCAAAGTTTGAAGTGAAATTGAGAAGACTTATTCCAGGTAAATCTTGTTAAGGAAGACAGAATTCAAAATCAGTATTCAAATTTTATATTACAAATTGCTCTGATTTGATAAAAAAAGAATGTTCATTGTTTTTAAAACTTGTTTTCGATTTCTGGATTCGTTAATCTATAAATTTCCATCTTTAAGATTAAAATCAAAGACCATATTTTGCATTTTAATTAAAAAGAATTTCAAGAAACAGCTTTAATTTGTAAAATTGGATTTGATATCTTTCATTTTGTGAGTGTTTTAAAAATGAGCAACGACATTTATGAGAGCGGACCTTGATTTCTTATTTGTAAATCACACACATCGTTCAGTCATTGAGTCTTCCGGTACTTGTTCATCCTTCAATCATTTCTTTAAAAAGCTTCCAGACATATTACAAAAAAAAAAAAAAAAAAAAAAAAAAAAAAAAAAACCCTCGTTTATTTATTATAATTGAAATAAATCATTGATATTGTACATTAATATATTTAAGTTATATTATTTACGCACATAGTTATAAATATAAATTAATTTAAAATTACATCTGGTTTATTCATCAAATTAATAATATTAATTTCGTAATGTAAATCAGTTTTAAATTAGTTACGGAGCTTATTTAATATTTTTCCACGCTAAAAGCACTCATTTTTAAAAGCAAAATACAAAATTGCAAAATATATATATTTTGTTGCGTAAGTAAAATAAAAATGTATGTTTTCTAGAAAATTTGATTAAGGATTTAAGCCTTTATATTTAACTTTTGAAAAAGCGCTAAATAGAATGAATTCTTAAAAATATGTAATTCATTTAAAATGAGTCACCTTTGGCGACCAGCTGGTTCATTAGGAGTAATGCTCTCAAAAGCTTCGGTTAAATATTTATACCTTGATCTCTTAATAGCTTCTTCAGTAAATATTTTTAAGCATCCTATTTCGATTGTCAAATAACTCGTATTATTATAGAAGCTTTATAATATTTTGTTGTTTGTACTGTATATATCTCTAATTTGCTGTCAGCTGCTGTAAGATTTAAGTTTGAAATGCAAGAGATAATGTTTCAATAAAAAATGTTTTGCTTACAAAAACTTTTTTTGCTGAAACCAAACATTTTTTTTTAAAATGACTATAGAAAATCGAAACCTTCAGCACTGTAATCTTACGTGCACACCAAATTTTTTTTATAATTTATGCAATATTTTAAAGAATTATTCAATAAAAACTTCACTGATCGATAACGAAATTCAGTTTTACCTTCAAAAATATTAAAATGTACTAAATAATATTTTATTTTATTTAAATCAATAAATGCACTTCAAAAAACAATTACGAAGTCTAAATTTTATACAGTCCTTTGATTCTGGTAATCATATTCAGTAAAGTTATCCTGATGTTTCAATCTTCTGCGATCAAGTTTTACCGAGTTATAAAGCTTTGAATATCATTATATTAGGACTATCACCCATTTTATTATTTTAGGCAATCAGTCTCGGGGAAAATCTAAGCGCTGATTGGCTATTTTCTTCTAGACGGTCGATGAAGAGGTCTATAGAAATAGGAAAGAGGCATTCAGTCAGTTTTAACTACAAAAGAGTGTGGTATTCTTTATTTAAAATGCTAATATTGTCTCAAGAATATTTTACTGAACAGCTTTCACAGAACAGAGGATCTGCAAAAAATTTAAAATTCGTCATTCATCAGAACATTTATTGATTCAAACTGCATAAAATATAATGTCTTCATGTAGACCATTTTTGTTATATGTTAGCCGTCTTTGGCAACCAGTCTGTTAGGTTAGCCGTTATTAAATATTTTAATATTTAATAATAGCGATTCAATTAAATATTTTATGCAACTTGGTCTCTCCATAGCTTTCTCAACAAACTATTTTTAAGCTTCAAATTTTGATAGTCATAGAATTTACTCATTCTATTATGCAGACCTTTTTTTGTCAGCGCCCGTAAAATGTGAACTTTAAATTAAAGCGGAAAAACTAATCTGCGATCAATGCAAAAATATATCTTACTGAAATCAAACATGTCTTTTTTAAATATACATATGAGAACGAAAAGCAGAGTCGTTTGGCATTGAAGAATTATGTGTACTACAGAATAATTTTCATAATTTATGTAATATCGCATTTTCAGTTTTATTTTCAAAGGGATTTAAATGACGTCAATATTAATATTTTATTTTGTTTCGGTCAATAATATACTTCCTTTGGTTTTAAGCGATCCTATTCTGCAAAATATTCTTGACATTCCAATTTTTAAATAAGAAAACAAACATTTATATTTTCTGCGATCCAACCTGGACTCTACGATTATTACAATTTTAAAACAATCAACATTTTCATAATCTTAGGCCAATTTCTCTTGAGAAATACTGGGAGAGGATTAGCGTATCTTCTTTGAGACGAAGTGATCTAAAATCGACCGTTTTTATAGTATGTGATATTGAGGTTTTCATAAACAGTTTTAATGATTGGTTCAGTTGATTGGAGTGCGACACTTTTTATTTCAAATATTAAGTCTCAAGAATATTTTATTAATATGATTCACAGTCCAGAATATCTATTTAAAAATTAAAATTCGTTACTCTTCAGAGCATTTATTAACTCAAGTTACATAAAATATACTTATTTACTTCATTTAAACCCTTTCGTTAGCAGATGTATGCCCCAAATGAGAGGTTGGGCACTGATTAGAATGGATACCCTTATTATATTATACCATGTTTACCTTAAGTAAAGCTGTATTAATAATATAGATTTTATAAAAGATTATGGAAATTAATTTTCCCTTACATTTACTTTTTAGAAAATTTCATATATTATATATTTTTTTTTAATTTCATACATACACGTGCTGAAAATGACACTTTTATATGTTTAATTTGCAATAATAGTAAATTTACTTTTTTTAATGCTTTTGTCGTATGTGATGACAACACTTCGATAAAAGTAGTTGTTTTGTTTTTTTCATTGATGCATAATGTACTCGAGAAGGTTACATTTTATGATTTTTATATTATTTCGTGTTATAATTAGTTTATGATGATCATTAATATTTTTTGGAATATTATTATTATTCCAAATATAATTATTCCAATTATAATAATATTTGGAATGGTTTATTATCGAAAGTGCTTCATTCTGCATTCCACCTTTTATCGACAAAATTATTTTTGATATTATTATTGAATAAATTATAATTATTTTTTATGTAACATTCAATGAGACATCAATTTCAGAAGAAAATTAATTTAATGCTAAACATTGAAATAATACATGGCGTGAATAAGAAATGAATGAATGCTGCATTTAATACTCGAAATTAAGGTCTTGCTTTTATAATTAGTGTGATTTTCAGATTTTTTTTAAAAATCACTTTTTGCTCTTGCAGAACTAGTTTATCATAAATGTTTTTACATTCCTATTTTATAGTTAAAAAAATTTTTTTTTTGAAGTGTAAATTCATGTACATAAGGGGAAATGTTCCAAATGATTGTATGTTTAGACTGATATGAAATTGATCTCATTTCCGAATTTTCCAAAACCACCAAGATATAAAGTTAGATAATTTTCATTAGTTAAAATTATCCCTATATTTAAGAAAGTATTTGAAAAAAATTACATTTGAAAAAAAAATGATTTTAATAAAAGTGCGCTAGTTAAGTTTAGTTTAGTTCAGTTATATTAACGTCCTATTTTAAAGGAATACTAGGTACTAGGTTTTTTTGTTTTGTTTTGTTTTGTTTGTTTTTGAGATGGACTCGCAATTTTGAGCTGCAGTCAGATGATGAGGACGACATCTGAGCTGCAGCTCCTCTCCAAGCTTCCCCACCACACCAGAGGGAGAACGAGTGTCGAACCTGAAATCCTCCGGTTCCGAACACGAGATCTTTCCACCGGGCCACCGCGGCCTCTTTTAAAGTTTCTTTAAACAAGACGAAACAAGTGGGTTTAAAATCGTAGCTACAGGTCTCATTTCCCCAAAAAAGTAAAAAAGGAAGAGCTAGGGTATTTTGGGACTGACCTCGTAATTTTGAGCCGCGGTCAGATGACGAGGACGACATCTGAACTGGCACTCCCTTCTCCATATTTTCGCACCACATCAAAGGGAATAGCACTAATTAAGAATTACAACATGAATTCAGCAACCTTGATAATTTCCATAAATAACTAACATTTTATAACCATTTTATAAATTCATTAATGTTTTATTGAATACATATAAATTAAGATTACACTTTGATTCTGAAAACTAAACAACTGCTTACAATTTTTTGAAACACTTTATTTCTTGGGAGGAATATAAAACAATAAGATTTTAAATCAAGCAAAATTTATACAGAAGACGATTATAACTTTTTATAAACTAGTTCTTAAGTTCTAATGCATAGTTCCTCTTGCTCGGTGTACAATGGTGGAATAAGCTAAATTGCTCTCAGACAGGGAAGTTCAACGACAGTTTCTGATTCTTCTCAAGATACAAAATGAAATTTCTTGATTTTTAATTTTGAAAATGGAAATGGAAGGAACCGAAATTTAAAGCATATTTTTAAAATTAAAAACGTTTCCAAATATATTGTCACTAAAATACAACCATTTGTCGGTTATATATAAATTTAAAGATTTCTTATTCTTATTACTTGAAAATCAGGATAAAAAATATTGTCTGTTATGTTCTTTCAGAACAAATTTCAGATGCACTGTTTTAACAAAAATTTCATTTAGATTTTGAATTCACTTCATTCTTCATTTGAATGATTGAATTAAATTGATAAAAATTATTCTTCAAAAATAATAGAAAAATGATTAATATCTTTGCTTTGTTTACTGATTGAATTAAAAGAAATTATTTTTCTATTTCGATATTTTTTCTTCAAATTAAAGAAGAAAAAGAAATTAAAATGTTGCATTCGTTTTAATAAGCCCATGATTATATAGGCCAACTTTGGAGTATAAAAAGAATTATGTTTCGAATTTTTATAAAATTTTCTAGGTTTTTTTTGTAGATTTATGATTTTATCGTAACAAGAGGTGAGTGGTGAAATTTTTTTTTCCTTATATTAGGGAACATTAAAAAATATTTTAAATGCAATTTATCTGATTGATTATAAAAATATTTTGAAAATGAACCTTTTATTAAACAGGTGTTCAGATTGCTCAAATTAATAAATGTAAATTATTGTGTGAAGTGCCTTTTTTTAATCCCCCTCCCCGTTGAAGTAATTAAATATTTGTCAATTTCTGACTGCTTAGCAGTTCGAATTCAGCTTCCGATAATCAATTTTTCCTCTAATTTTTAAAGTAACTAGCTAACGATAACTGCACTCTACAACATTTATTCCAGGAAATTCGCACTCATAGCTGTCAGTACTTGTCCAACTGCTGTAGAATGAATAAAAAATGGGTATTGGCTCGGAAATTTTTTAAGCCACGGTTGTTGCTTTTTCAAACATTTCATTTATGTGTTTTTAACCCTTCAATGCATCATATAGCCATTTGGCTATGCATTTTTATTACCATTTATAAGCTTCATTACAACTGTTTCAAAGGGCAACAATAAGTGATTGAAATCACTTTTTTTAAAATTCGTTTTGATAAACATTTGCATAAAACACCGATATATGGCAAAAACGGAAGTAGAATTAGATTTAAACTGGAAACTTAGAAAGTGACTAAGATCGCTATTGTATTAGTAATTCTACCATTAAAAATACTACCAAAATATTTCATTTCCATTGTAAAAATATATCAGTAAAAAGAAACTTATTTTTATTGCAGAATTGTTAGGAAGGAAGGAAGGATGGAGGTTTGTTTTCCGGCGTATGCTCCTGAACGAGTTCTTAGCTTGTGCCGGGTTAACAAAATCAAAACACGAATATCACAAATAATTTAAAATCTGCTAGAATCCACAAAGAAAGCTAATATAGCCTTATGGCAACCCTGAACTGAGTAAACACAAATTCAATCTAAATACAGCGGAATACAACCCAACTTGGCACGGAGAGAATCTCTAACTGTCTCATGTTTACGGCAAGAGAGAGAGAGAGAGAGAAATATTCCCACGTTTCTGAAATCTGGCAATGGACACAATTTGGTGATTCAATGAGTCTACATTTATGAAGAACTGCATTGACTGGAAGAGTCCTAGATATTAATCGAAAAATTAAAACCTCATTACGTCTAGATAAATTGAGTTTTTTAAAAATGAAAGCATCAAGACATTTGTATTTCTCATAATATTTAGAATTTTCCTATTCTAAGTTTTGTTTACGCCGAACAATTTTAGTGAATACCGTCTTCGGGCGAGATCCAGTCACAGTTACAGGGAGAAGTTAAGGCTTGCTTGGCTAAATAATCAGTTCTTTCATTTTTTGAAATTCCCAGCTAGGCGGAAGTGTATATCAGCTCCAAAGAGGAACATATCTTTAAGGCACTAAATATAGCCCGGGCCACAGAAAGAGCGCTTCTCGGTGAATGGAAGTTTAGACATCTCAGGACCGTCAAATTGGATAAATTGTCCTTCAATAAAATATAATCTTTATATTCTTTGACAAAGTTCATAACAGCCGGAGCTATAGCAAAGCCTTCCCCTGAAAACACAGAATTAATGTTGTGTACCATTCCCTTTATGGCAACATTCGAGGAGCAGTTGACACCAGCCACCGCAGTAGAATATTCATTCTTGGATGCACCTGTGGCGAAGATCATTAGATCCGGGGGGAGCTGCGATTTGAACTCGGCATGCAAATGTTTAATGGTAGTCGGATCCAAGCTTCTTTATTGGAAACTCAAGTCATGGGTCCTGATAATGAAATGCTTACAATCATGCCAATCTTACCGGAACCATAATCGGGATTATTTGGTCCAGGGATAGGTTTTTTAGATGGCAATATTCTTCCAATGTGCCTCCGCAGGGGAGTCTCGGGAAAATGCGGTTAGAGATGACAGATGATATCGATACATCTGTGAAATCGCAGGCTGAGAACTAATTCACAAGAAGTATCACGTTTTTCTTTTCGAACCTTAGTTTCATATTGATTTCATTTTGCATAGAATTGGGGGAGGTGTCCACCGTGGAAGACAAAGTGCAAATCGAAGGATGTTGTTCGGTATCGTTTGCAAAGCTGCAAACCCAGCTTTATTGGCCGTATAAGCTCCAAATTCAATGGATTGAGTAATACATGCATTGCAAATTTTGATCAAATTAGATGCGTTCGCACCCCTTCTGGGAGCGGCCAATCCTTTGATCACATTTAACTTTTAAAGGCTTTGGTTTTAAGCTGGTCAGTATGTGAACGAAAGGACAAGGTTGCAGCAAACTGGATGCCAAGATAACGAACATTATTGGACCACGAAAAAGGACTACGAACCCAACTGGCGATTTTCGAGAGGAAAGGTTTATTATATTACTTTTTTGAGGAGCAATATCCATAGCAATATCCATTGCACCAGCTTTTCAGCATAGAAACACAGAACCGCATCTTATTTTTAATCGCCTCAATATTAGTTTCTTCCACTAATAAAAATATGTCCTCCACATATATAAAGCAATAAGCAACATTGGGTAATAAACTATATGTATCGTTCATAAAAACTGTGAAAAGTAACGGGGAAATGACACTTCCTTGCGGGACGGCCCTTTCGCGCTTAAATAGAAGAAGGAGACACGCTTCTCCATGATACAAAAGTTTTCCTATTTATAAGAAATATGAGTCCATAGGGCAAGATTACCCTTAATCCCCGATTGTTAATATCTTAAGCATTAAGCCGTCATGCCATACATTATCGTACGCAGCCTTTATGTAAAAAGAAATACCATATACGAGCCTCTTTTGAGCTCTGACTGTCGAAATTTTATTGAGTAGGGCTGTAGGTAGCCTTTCACAGCCTTTGTACGGAAGGAATCCAGCATGAAAAGGTGAGAAAAATCTTTTTTTTTTTTTTTTTTTTTTTTTTTTTTCAAATAATGGCGCAAAAGCCTGCCCAGAATAATCCGTTCGAAAATACTGATGTTAACGCACTGGATCTGTAGGATGTGATCTCTGCTGCATTTTTCTTAGGTTTTTATATAGGAATTATCTTCGCTATTCTCCAGCTCTCTGGGATAATCGTGTTGATCCATAAGTTATTGAATAAGTCTAGAATTTTATATTTATTTTCATCGGAAAGACAAGCCAACATTTTCTTGTTTGTCTGATCTATGCCAGGGGATTTGTTTTTAGTTCTTTTTAATGCATTTTGAAATTCCCTATAAGAAAACGGGCGGTTCAAACTCTTTTCATCATAATTTTCGGGATCATTTGCAGAAAAATCTAAAGAAATTCGTGCATTCGGTGCTCTCTTAATTAAACTAGATGCTATTGCATTTTCCAGAGCAATCGGCGCATGTCAGAGTAATACCTGAAGAAAGAACAAGATTGGATATACGAAGAGACTAATCTTTGTCAAGTAAGGCTTTAAAGATGTGGAATGCCTGATAGGAAGAAGCTACCTCCTCATAGGTTTTCTCCCAAAAACTGCGTTTTTTACTCTTGACGTACTTTCTGAGAATTGCGCCATTTCTGTATATGCAGTCCAGTTTAAAATGGAGGGATATGATTTCGCCTTACTTAATGATTTCCTTTTAAGAGCCTTAAGGTAATTACATTTTGCATCTCATCAAGGACAGTGAGAGTGAGCTGATTTATAGAACGAGTAAGATGATGAATTTGCACTTTCCTGAAGATTTTAGTAAGTCTATCGAAGGAAGAGATAACCCCTTGACATTGAAGAAAAGCATTAACCTTCTTTGAGAATTGGCCCTGTAATGTCCTGATCTAGACTGATCAAATAACGAAGCAGAATTTCCAGACAATTCTTTATCTTGCAGCCCTATATATAAAAAAGAACAACTTGTTCTAATCTTGGTTAAATAAATAGTTATTTACACCTGTAGCAAGAGACACAACAGTCAAAGTCAAAGGCTTTCTTGAAACTCAGTTGATTCTCGGACTCCGGACGGCGTAGTCCAACAGTCCGCCTGCAATCCGTTTCTTCTCTCCTCCTAAAAAAAAATCTCCGCACTTTATTTCGGCGACAATCTCCGCCTCTTAATTTACATTGGTCATTTGAGCTCTCTTTCGGCCAATCGGGGGTCAGCAATATGCTCTCTCAGCGGCGCCAGTGGGTCGTGAGAAGGTCCTTTTAGTGATGCACCTTTCATAACTGACTATTCTGGAACACGGAGTTATCATAGTCCTTTCACAATGAGAAACATATAGCATCCAGATGTTTGAACAACCCTTTCTCTTTGAAGGTACTATCAGTACCTCTTGAAAGAGGAATTCCACATGTGGTCTTTCACTGTAGTCGCTAATGAACAGATGCGAGACCACCCAGGTGAAAAGATCCACCATCTGGCTATCTCGAGGGGTTTAGTAAGTAACCGTGACGACACAGCTGGCTGTAAATGTCTTATCAGTACTGGGAAACGGGGAATGTTACAGCCCCAATTAATATATTTCCGAGTATAAAGAGACTTAACACCTAAATTGCATATGGAGATAAAAATGTGGCAGTGATCACTATTAAACATATCATGAGAGATCTCCATACTAATCTTACTGATTATATCTAAGAAGCAGATAGACAAATCTAGTACAGAAGCGGCTATCTGGTACAAAGTTTCATGTTTAGCAGGCACATATTTTTGGTGCTAATCTAATCCAGGACCAAGTTAGCATCGGAAGATGAATGATTGCTCCCAAGTGCTGGATGGTGTATATTAAAATCCCCCAGCAATACGAAAGGAGATTTGGGAGTATAAAGATTCCAACCAGTTGTCTCCAAATTTACCTCCAGAAGAATAAAGATTGATAACCGTGAGTGGGAATTCAGAATTTGAGCCAATCCATATTTTTACCGCTAAGACCTCCACTTCTGTCGGAGGAAGGGTGAATGAGATCACGTGAACTGGAATATTCTGTTCCATTGCAGTTAACAGTCCACCTCTAGCAGAGTTTTATCTTTCAGCTCGAAAGATTTTTTTTTGTTTTTGAGAGAGATAAAAGCAGAAGCATTGAGCCAAGTTTCCTGCAAAATCAAACACTGGGCAGACGAAAAAGGGAGAGCCTGAAGCCAAGGGATCTTATTTTTGATCCCCCTAACGTTTCACTGAACAAACTACAAGGGGAAGAAATTATTATTATTTTTTTAATTTAAAATTAACCGATACCCGAGAAATCCTCCGCAACACTAAAATTATTTATTTCAGCAAGGGACCGTTGATCGTGCATAACACCTGGGCTAAGTACCTGGCTATATTCAAGATAGGATTCCAGAAGGGCAATTTTAGATTGCAGCGAGTCAATCGTTGCCCTTTGAGTCTCGACTTGTTTCCGGAGAGTAACATTTTCTTCAACTTGTTTATCTAAATTTCCCGGAGTTTCTCCTATACGTGCAATACACTGTCTGTTTACTTCTTGAAGTTTAACGAGTTCATTTCCTTAGGGTATTAGAGCAGTAATTAGTTTTGTTAAGTGCTGTGAAATCGAGCAGAGATCCGTTGTTTGCTTTTTTGGGTATTCCATACACTGAACAGGCGAACCTTTTGTGCATAAGTTTGCGATTTTGCTATCCTCCTTGCTTCCAGGAATGATATATCTTTTTCTCTGATCAGATTTATAATCTCCTTTTCTATACAGTAATAACTGTACTCTCGCAGAATTGTTATAACGTGATTCATGGCTCTAGGATATTATTTAATTCATAATGTAGCCAAATGATACATTTTAATAATTTTGTTAAAATTTCACCAGAAAAAATAAACTAAGATTTTTTAAGTGATTTTCCTAAATTATAAGCATTTATTCAAAACACATGTACTTTTTTTAGTTAAAAAAAATGAAAAAGCATGCATTTTAGGGTTAAACGAAAATCCAGAACCTTCCCCAACATTCTGAAAGTGTATCTTGGCAATCTGGACATCGGTCGATGATTTTTAAATCGGGGAAAAGTTTTGTTTCTTTAATCAGATTTATAAAGAAACAAAACTTCTTCTTAAGTTTTATTTCTGTAATAAAAAAAAAATTTTTCCAGTTTTTTTTTTTTTTTCTTTTTCTTTCTGAGAGATATAATTGGGTTCTTGGGCGTAAAAAAATGAGGTGAGAATTTTTTTTTCCCACCTTAAAATCATTCCAAAAGGACATGTATAATCTTAAAAATGGCACGCAAAAAAACATTGTAAATTGTACAAGTCTGCTCAAAATGAGCTTTGCAGATAACTTTTCGGAAGAAAATAGCTTACGAAAATTGTTAATGTCTCCTAAAAAAGGAAAAATTCCCTTTAAATAAGGATATGGACCTGATTATCACCAGTCACCAAACAAGGGAATATGTGTGTAATGTAAGTGAGTTAAAACTGACCCAATATATGCTGACTACGGATTCGAAAAGCTTAAATCATTATTTAATTATGGAACATATGAACAAAGTGGGTACAATCATCTGTCCATTTAGGGACTTTTCATGAAAAGTAAACAAGAGAGAGTCTAATCGCTGATTTTCAGTGAATATTAGCTACATGCAATGGAACTTAATGGTATGAAGATCAAAGGATTTGCAAGCACAGCAAAATAGATTGAAACACGTTTCTTAATTTTAACCACTTAACTGTTTTATTTTCTTTACTATCTAATAAGATGACACCTTCTACTTTGGGAATATTTTCTTATTTTGATTCAAATGGAAATCTATGGAATACTTAACTTATCTATGTATTTGAAGTAATTTTGATATTGAATTATAATCGTTATGAATGGTTTATTTTTTGCTTTCAACTATCAAAACTCGATAAACCGATGCACGTATGGCATTCGGGCAAAACAGTTAAGCGGTTAATACCAAAATGCCTATTTAGAAGCGTCACATAATAATTCAGAAATAACTAATATCTCAACTTTAATATGCTCGACATTGTTAAAAAAAACATTTTCGAAGAGTTAAGAATCCATCGACTCATTCCAAATGAACAGTTCTTAATCTCGATGCAATATTCAATGTAAATTTAATAAGTCGTGCTTTCAAATATTCAAACGCTCAGGAAACATGAAGGAATGTCTATACTACAGCAGCTTTAAAAAAACTCGAGAAAATTTGAGGATTTTTTATTTTTTTATTTCCAATCTGGAAAACGACACGATTTATTTTTAGATAATATTTTATTCCGGAATTTTATTTCAGCAACACTGAGAAAAACTGATAGAAAGATGCGGATGCTTTTGATTTGATTTTTAAAAATCTAACCAATTCTTTAAGTTTCGGAATAATTCAGTTCAAATCAGGTTAGAAAGAACGTCAACGCAAAACTTTTTCTAAAAACAATTTATTTACAAAGATGTAACTATAAAAATTAAGTTAAATAAATGAAAGAAAAACTTCAAAAGCTCTAGTATGTCCTCTGCCTTATTTTTTAATTTCAATACAACTTTGTTTTCCGTACAATAAATAAAATGCTCCAAGATTTTACATTGTATTATAATACACAAATTTTCAACAGTTTTAAAAAGGAATGATTTTGTGTTGTTGATTCATCTTTATGCTCACATAAATAAAATTTTCATTAAAAATCTATTTTTAAAATATATATTATGATTAAATATATATTATAAATATGAAAAGATTTTTTAAAAGAAATTATTCGCTTCTCTCGAGGTTCCTTATACTTGTATTTTGATTCATTTCATTCTGGGTGAATTTAATTAATCATATATTCTTTTTTAATCATGGAAAACAGTTTTAGAATAATTCGTGAATGTTGTCAGATTTAAAAATATATTAATAATAGGCAAACTAAATCGAGGGTAAACATCGAAATTTAAACTGACGTTTCATAATTTTACTATCACTACTAACTTTTTTTGTTGTTGAATTCATTGGAATTTTGTAATTAATGTAAAGAAAAGGTAGTATTAATGTTTTCTCTTCATATGATTTGAAATAAAAAAATGATAAAATCTTATGTTAACTATATTGTGAATTAAAAACAAAACTACATTTGTGTGTCTCTACATTTCATGAGAATCTTAGAAGCTGGCTGTTATTAGTAATTAAATGAAAAGCAGTCGCTATTTCATATATTTGCTTCGTTTATAGACACGAAACGAATAAATGCACTCAAGTGAAACAGTGTCACCCCTTTCAGACAACGGAAAAATCTTACTAACTAAACTCTTCTCTGTTGAAAAACTTTTTTTTTTATTGTTGCGAATGGCATCCTCTAACCAACCAATCAGAGCTAACCAGATACGAAGTCAACTGCTCTGTTTTCCTTTTTCATATACGTACTAATAAACTTCTTGATGTAACGTTATATGTGCGCTGTGATTAAATGTTTTATATGTCCCATCCTCGTTATTTCAGTATATTTTTAAATTCATTCAGCCAAAACAGACTTCGGATAGATGACAGCCCAGCAAAATTATTTGAAGTATTGAGTAGCACAGAATCACGCTACATTTACAGTAGCGAAAACTTGCCGGGGCGGTTGACTTTCAGTAAAATTATTTGTTTGCAAATTTGTAAAAAGCAAGAAAAAGAATTAAGAGAAAGGCTCTAAAAGTAAAGAAATACCTCGAGTAAATTCGACTGCATTCTTTGCAGCATTCTGGGGCAGGACTCTATTGGAAGTCAACCAGTTCAGAGTGGTTAGAGTAAAGTTCACGTTAGAATGACATCGCGGAACTAGTCCTCATTTGGTTTCAAAACGAAAATTACAGATTTTTATTATATCATATTCTTCTCGTGTAACATATAGTATCAATTCACTTTGTTTGAAAAACATTTGAACTTATTTGCAAACACCGCATCTAAATAGCGATTTTTAAAAAAATACACAGTCAGAGGGTAAAATCCTCTGTTTTTGAGTAAATTTTAATTAAATTTCAACACAATCATGACGATTCCACTTGAGAGCATTTTGTGTTCTACAGAAATTGCAAACCAAAGTTTAAAAACTAGAAGTGATAAAGATAATGCAAGAACTGTAGTTATATAAGTCTTTATCCACAGTTCTGGAGAATTTTCTATGTTTTAATTTCACAAGACAAGAGTTAAAAAAAAATATTAACCGCGTTTAAAAACTATCAAAAAAGACATTACGTAGTTTTAAAAAAAATCTAAATCTTTATTCATGCAACTATATAAACTAGGGTAGGCTATAAATATTTTACTGCAACTTTGGTGTGTATTCTATATATTTGTAGACCTCATCATCATTTAAAAATACTTACCGTCCTCAAGTCCTTGGAAACACATCTCCAATTGAAATACAAACACGATCTTGTTGTTGATGGTCTTAGAATTGAACATTTGAGTTACAGGGCATTGCAGTTCAGTGAGATACCACAAAAACTTCTTAATGAATGCCCGATCTTCCATGATTCAAAAGCAATTTAAATAAGCATTTAAAGCATTTTTCACCCCGGGCTTTGACTGCTCTAAAATTTCCCCTCCATTCGTTGTTGTTCTCTCCTCAGTAGTTAATCCATTGCCAGGGCACAGTTAATGAGGGACGGACATGCGAGCGGAGCAGCCAACAACTTTCCCATAATTACAGCTCTTCTCCAATTATTAATGATGCCGAGGAGAAGATGCATTCATAGCATGCGTTCTGCTCCAAACCTGTACTTCCGATGCTGCCATGGTCATGGAGCGACTGCGATTCTCGCACAGCGTCGTTCACACGTTACATTATTTAGAAAAATTTCGAAGCAAGGCGTATTTTAACAGATGTAATGCGAGAGATCCCCCCCCCCTCCCCTCCAACCAGCGCAGCGTGTATTCATTCAGTTTAAGAGAAATTAAAAACTGCTCAGAAGAACGGCTTTTCCGTTTCCTCGCTGCTTAACCTTTAAAAGTTGACTTTTTTTTTTAAAATTCTAATAATAATAATTTTTTTTATAAATGATTTCACATAAAAGTTTTTACTTTTTCGTTTAAAATTATTTTTACGATTCTCGAATTTTTAAAAAAATATTATTACAAAAGCAGTTTGGCCTTTTCATCCTATCGATCACCTGCACTAAATTGTTCTTTTGCGGTCTGTGGGGAGGACGATTACTCGAGTAAAAAGTACCCAAAAAAGTGATTTTCAAAATTTATATACAAATATATATATGCAAGCATAAAACGTCCCTTAAAATTTTACAGAGTATAAATTCTTAAATATCAGCAACACATAGAATGCATTGATATCTATTTTTATAAGCTCGAAAATACATTTGATAGCAGAACATAGAAACGTTTATTTAAAAGTTGGAGTGTCAAGAATATTTCACAGAATATGATTCCTTAGAACCAAATGACTTTAAAATTTAGACTTCATATTTTTTTAAAGTATATTTATTCACCGAAACAAAATAAAATATTATTGACATCATTTAAATCCCTTTGAAAATAATAAAATTCAGTTTTCAGTGATGAATTAGAGAAATTTTTGTTGAATAAGTCTTTGAGATATTACATAAATTATGAAAATTATTCTGTAGTGCACATAAAGGCTGCAATGCCGAACGACTCTCTTTTCGGTACTATTCAGTAATATTTCTTTTAAAAAATTGTCTTTATATTAATTGCAGTTTATTTATTTCCACTTTAATTGAAAATTGAAGTTTTACGGGAGCTAACAGAATATTACAGAGAGATAGTTACATGGTATAATGAACCGACCGGTTTAAGGCCTCCATAATAGTATGAGTGAATTATATGACTATCAAAATTCGAAGCTTAAAATTATTTTGTTGAAGAAGCTATAGAGAGACCAAGTTACATAAAATATTCAATAGAATATCTATAGCGAGGATTAATACCGGTGAACCGGCTAGTCAACAAAGGACACTAGCATTACTAATAAAAATGAATGTGTGTATTGTTTGTGTGCGTACGTGAGTGTGTTGAGGCTGTAAAAGCACAGACGTTTTGGTTTACAGCTACAACATTTGGCACTTGTATGTCATGGAGAAGGGAAATGTGAATCACGGAGATATTTTTGAATTTTTGAATAGAATTTTAATTAATTAAAAATTAAGTTGTATTTTGGTGTTTTTCGCAATAGCTTCCAAAAATATTTTTGCAAAAAAAAAAAAAAAAAATTATACCATTCCAAAATTTAAAAAATTATCTTTTGATGCTACCAACTTAATAAGCGTGTGAATTTTTCTTGAAGGCTGGCAATTATTTAAAAAAAATATTGTTTTTGCTTAAATTCCAACAATAGAATGAATTGTTGCTCTGAAGTTCAAATCCGTTTTCATTGTTTTCATCAACTGTCTGATCGCGCGATTTTCTCCCATTATTGAAAGCTAAGGAAGAAGGATTCTGTTTACTAATTATATAGTTTATGAAACGATAAAAAGGAGGTACAATATCATGAAATTTAGAAGATACATGTACTGAACATTTACATTTTTAATATGCTTACGATGTCATGGGATTTATGTTCATTAGAAAGTTGCATGTATACAGGGAGCGGGGAATAAATAAGGCAATTAAAATAACATGGCTTTAATGTCTGCTAGTTTGCTGGAATCTTGAATATGATGCTATGTTTATACGATGAAAATAAAATTAAATATAACCAATATTCCAGGCGAATCAGTTGGTCACCAAAGGCAACTAGACCTTTTTAATGAGTAGGTAAAGGACTCGGCAATGTCAGGTGACTTTACATTAACAAGGGCTATTTCAAAACCTATGAAAACTAAACGAAACATTCTACTATACTTAAACCAGCACCATTGAAGAAATAAGTATTTACTCTTTAAAGAGAAAACATTTTTCTGCAATTATTACTTTAGAAGTTGCAAGCTGACTGCTATCTATTGAAAAAGTCCATGTACACAATAAAATGAAAGTAACATATAAAATTAAGTACATAGAATAAAATTAAGTGCAACCAATAATCATGGCAAACCAGCTTGTCGCCAAAGACGACTAGATCTCCTTCGTAGATAAGGAAAGGACACATTAATAACGTTACGTAACTTTACATTTATGAGGATTTAAATATCTATGAAAATTAAACGATACAGCTTACAATATTGTATGCCAGTGTCTTCGTAGAAATAAATATTTACAATTTAAACTGGCATATAAAACATTTTTGTGTTTTGGTTATTTCAGAAGTTGCAAGATGACTGGTCTCCACTTAAAAAGTTCATGTACATAGTGAGCAAAGGGTACTTTTCCGTTAGCCGGGCTCAAATGTCGCCAATTGTGAACCAAACGCGAAATTGACGTAAGATATTTGGCGGAATTCTATATCGTTTGGCGATTTTTCGCTTGCGCCCGGCTAATGGAAAAGTACCGAAAAAAGCACAAGAAAGAAATTAAAAAGACATTTTTAACATTTGAGGATTCGAGAGAATCATACACATAAAGTTATATCTAACCATTTAAATAATATTAAATATAGAAAATATTCCCGGACCTGCTGGTCACCAAAGTCGATTAAATCTCAATCATCGGTAGGAAGAGGACTCAGTAAAGTTTTACTTGTTACGTGACCTTATACTAACAAGGTAGTTTAAAAACCAATGAAAACTAAACGATGCGTCCTGTAATATTTAAATCCAAGCCTTTTAAAAAGATAAGTATTTACACTTAAAGCTGGTACACAAACTTTTTTACAATAATTATTTCAGAAACTACAAGATGAAGTCAAGTTAAAATACTAAAGTTTGGCATATAATTTGCTTAGTTAATTAAATATTTTAAGAAAAAAAATTAATTAAAAAAATAAACAGCAGGAATATTACAGGAGAAATGGATCCCAGAATGGAATGTGCAAATTTCATGTCGTAAATGTTTATTAATGTAAATGTATTTTGCTGATGAAATCATTAAAATACAGTTTCACAAAATATTTAATTTTTAGCAACCATTAATCCCGGTGAACCAACTGGTCGTCAAAGACAGCTAGTTAAAAATGACAAAAAAAAAAAAAAAAAGCATGGCCGGTTTGAACAATTGGCTGTGCAACACAATTTTCCGAAAAAATTGTGTTGTTTTCAATATAATTTAATTTTTGTAGTTTCATTTAATTTCTTTTAGAATAATTATTTCAGAAGCCGCAAGATGAAGTAAAGGTAAAGTCGAACAAAAGGATTAAAGTTTGACACATATTTTTATTATTTAATTAAATATTATATAATTTTTTTATTTATTATTATTTAATTATATTATTTATTATTAATAATATCTAATTAAATAATTTCAATGAATGAACTGCAAAATGATACAGGCAAACTTCATGGCATAAATATTTAATAATGTAAAACTATTTTACATTTCTAAAATTGTTGAGGGTATTATTAAGATATAGTTTCACCAAATATTTAATTTTTTTCATTAACCATTAATCTTGGCGGATAAGCTGGTCGCCACAAGCGGCTAATGTAATTCAATAAACCTTATTGAATTACATTATTAGTCAAAAGCAATTCCTTGAGGTTGATAATGTAGTACCACTAAACTTTCACAAAATACCATATTTTTTTAAAATTTATATTTTAATGGAATGAAAGTTCTTAAGAAGTATTTAAAATATGGTTCGGTAGAAATTTGAGCATGCAAATCAACAGCATAATGTTTCTTATGTTCCAGTTATAAAGAAATGTATTTAAAAATAAACAACGGAATTTTTATTTTAATTTAAGCTTATTTTATTACTATTAATGGCTAAAGATATCCAATGTTTTTGATTATGTTAAACTATGGGCCTCGAATAATCTATTTATCCATTATTTACTTATACTTTGCAATTAAATATGCAAATAAAAGCATGGATTTCGAATTCTTATTTTAGTTTCATTGTTAAAATAGTATATTATATATATGGTTTTAGTCTTTCTTAGAGAAAAGGTGCCATTTTAACAACTGAAATGAAAGCTTAATTAAAGGAAAGTTTTAACCCTTTGCACTCGGAAAAGTAATTTGATGCATAATTATCCCCTCAAATGCCTGGACTTGCTCCGAGGAATAAATACATACAATTGTTTTATTCATGAAAAATTAATCTACATCTTTTCACCATTCTGTAGGTATTTTTCAACAATTAAAATTGAAAAAAAATAATAAATAAAACGTTAAAATGATGTACCATCTCGAATGGTGACCGAGAGGCACCATTCGAGTGCAAAGGGTAAATAGTAACCTATTTGCAAATTTTCAGAGAACGCATAATATTTTTTGACATGCCTCCGATTATTTTGAAGCTATTTGTCTACAATTTTATATTTCAAGATTTCCCATGCAGAATCATTTTTTAAAAAAAATTGGCGGTTGAAATTAGAAAATGTGAAGATTATGCAAATATAAATATACAAGCCTTGTGGGGATGCAATTTACATATTTTTAAAGAGGGCATTCTTTCAAACCGAATGATATTTTTTCTTTGAATTTCACTTTTATTAATTACGAGCAATAAAAGGCATCCAAATACTTTTTTTAGCAGACTCGACCGAATTTCAGTAGAGCAGTTTATTGAATACTTAAGTTATTGCGTTTACATAGTATACCCTAACAGGCAGACAGTCCAAAAACTTTTTCTCCCGAGTGAGCTGCAAAACGATTATTCTTTAAAATCTCAAGGCTGAATTTTTCTTTATTTTTATCATATGAACGCTTCCAATGCAAGAAAGTAATAATAATGAATATAGAAAAAGAACAACATCATTCAAACCAAGAACGCAATAATTGACACTCACTAAGATAGAGCGCTAAAAAAATTGATTAATTATCAAAATCCAATGAACGCTCTCTTGAGATATCACTCGCAATAACTAAGGTAATGAAATTAAATCATCATAGCAAAAACGAATACAATAAACAGTTTAATGGCTCTTCCTATTTTTTTTATACAAACTTCTATAAAGTAAAGCAAATGAAAAAAAAAAAACATTTACAAAGTATTAAAAAACTGTTTTGAATTTAAATACGTTTCTTTGCACACATTTTTCTTTTGATAGAAATCTTTCTGCGTTTAGATAGACTTAATGATAAACGATTTTAGATTCAAGATTAAGTAAAATTCGAATTTGAAACTGCAGCCGATGGTACGTAGATGTAGAATCACTGAAATGGCACTATTTATTACCGGATATTTCGAAAGCATTACTAAAGAATTTCAGAAGTCAAAGATCCTGGCGAGAAAATAAACGTTGACAAGATTTTATTTTTAAATCTTTTTTTTTTTTTTCTTTTTAAGTGAGAAACGGAATTATTTTCGAAATAAGTTCATTTGAAAACCAAATCTCTTATTTGTAAAATCAAAAAATTAATCTATTCTGACAAAGCGTATGAGTAAAAATAAAGATTTTATCGAGTTTTTATAATTGTATTAACCTTTTGCACTCTTAAACGTCATTCGATGCATGATTATTCAGCTACTACAAAGACTTGTTTACTGTTCCGAAAAATAAATATATATTATTGTTTTATGTTGAATTCTCCCATTTTATTCATTTGCATCTTCTCACTACTCTGTGGGTATTTTTAAACAATCAAAATTAAATAGGTAAATAAATAAAACTTCAAAATGAATGGTGAGTGTGAGTCACCTCCCGAGTGCAAAGGGTTAAAATGGAATTGAATCGAGTGATTGTGAAATTAAGTTTTCCTGTGTCACTCCGCTTATGAATGCCTGGAAGTCCTAGAGCCTTTTTTTCATGTAAAACAAATCGAAGTCAGTAGTGAACTTATTAATAGAGTTTTCAAACTTTAATGAATAAAAATCAATGTGCGTGTCGGAGTTCTTCAGGGTAGATCCTTAGACTTACAACCACATCTGACACTCATATAATTTGGAAGGATGTATTTCGGAAAGAATTTTTTAAATTTTAATTCATTAAATGCAACATTTTGGTATTTTCCCACAAAACTCTCATACATATTTCGTATAAAACTTTTTTTTCACCAAAACAATGACGACAACATTCAGACCGTTTTCATCCAATACTTCATCCCGTCTCTGTCATGAGCTGAAGAAGGAGAATCGTATTTATGTGATTCACGTAAGGAACGAAGAGACGAAGTCACCGCGAAAGTCGGAACATGGATGCACAGCACATTTGCGTTTTTAACAGTACTGATTTTCATGAGGTTCGACTCAATTAGGATGGTTTATAGCCATAATGAGTAGAACATAAAGACTATTTAAATAACACTACTTTAACATGTGCGTCTCTATGGAGTGGTGTTTATGGAGAGTCATGAAAATCAAGGTATAGAAGATGAAATTGAAAATAACCACAACCAATAATCTAGCATATCAGCTGATCACCTACAATGTTTAACGCGCGAATGACAAGGAATCCATGTGGTTCCCATTTTATTCTTCAGAATGCCTTAAAGCACATTATTAATCAATATAAACTGAAATAATTCTTTGTCTCATTCAAACCCACTTTAAAACAGATAAAACGTATTATCCTTATTGATTTTACAAAGATATATTATTAAATTTAAGAAGAGTTCTTTTAAATAAAACACAGATTTTGTTGCAAAACACATTTAAGCGAAAGGATATTTGAAGTAAAAAAACTCAAAAAGGATTCAATAAAATAAAACTGAAATGTACAGAAAATTTCAAAAGGCTTTAGTGACGATATTTAGTTTATACAATAAAGAAAAGGACGAAATACAGGCAGGATTTCTGGCAGGATCTTTCTTCATTAAAATGAACATGGCATATTGAATGGTTTTATGATATAGTTTTATGATAGCTTATAATAGAAATAACTTAGATGGATAACTTTTAACAGAAAATCCGTTTTAAAATTCACATTCACTTTTTCGAGAGAAAGGAAAAAATGATTTCAGAAGAACAATGACAGTGACATATGCCAAGTTGAAACCACAGATAAGAGAAAAATAGACAAGTGAATAGTTTCAAGATACCTTCAGTAAAATAATTTATAAAAACCAAGGGATCGGAAACAAAAATGAGTTGAACACTGGCATTGAGAACTTTGCTTACCGTTAAGAATATCTCGAGGTATTTACATATAAAATTTTGATTCAGAAGGCAAATGAATATTCAAACTTCGAAGCAGACAATTCCCCCCCTCCTCCGTACCGAAAAGAGTTCCAGTTCTGATTTTGCAGTGCCCCAGACGATTTCGGGAATATTCGCAAACATGTTATAACTGAGTCATAAAGAAATGAATAATCGAATCAGGTTTTGATGAAGAAACAAATTTACTCACTCTACTGACAGTTGGTGGCAGGGGGGTTGACATTCGAAGGCCACATCGGAGTCCCCTGCCGAGTGCTGCTCTGATAATGCTGCAGTCTGCGGCGAGATTTCATTAATAAAGACAGATTCGGTCCCAATCCCGTCAATTCCGCACGCAGAATGTTTGAACTCGTTAAACGACTCGAGGATCGGAACAAGGGGGATTTTTTTCCCTCCGCTCGCAGGGAAAAACTACTGGCGGGAAAACAAATAGAGGATTTCTCTTTTTGTTTCTACACGCCTGTTTCCAGTTCCCCATCATACATTTTACAGTTACTCCAGACAGACTCGCAATATTCGTAACTTTTGCCACAACGGTTAAACACTTAGTTGGTTCGCCTTTAACATTAATGAACGCCTTCCACCCGTGCGAACCATATTTTTAATTGCGCGGTTTTGGAAAGAGACATATTTTAATTCACTCCATTTCATAAGCAGAAAACTGTATATCGTCTGTGATATTTATATAAATCGGGGATTCTTAAACTTCATCTTTGCATCCTTTTTTTCCCCTTTAAGGAAAAAAAAAATGGAAGAATTAATTAACAATAATAGCATGCAAAACAAAATTTTCATTGAGTAAATTATATCTGAAGCAGCCGGTGAAGTGATAGAACAGTTGAGCCCTCTCACAGACATGCATTTTAAGATACAGAAATAATTAGATTAATTAAAAATCTGAACTAAGAGATTGTACAATTTTACACACCAACTTACAAGCATTTGAATAGTATTTTTACATTTCCATAACATAATTATTGGCTTCAAAACTCCGCCCAGAAATTACTTTTTAACAAATTTTTCTAATCGATTCCGTGAATGTTCGCCTAAGTTATTCCATTCATCCCTGGATTGAAATTGAAACATATTTTCACATGTTTACCATACGGAAGTTTGACGAGAAACCGAGTTATGCATAATTTAGTAGAAAGTATTCATTGAGTGCAAAAAATTTAAAATAGGTTTTTAAAATGAAATTTTTTTAAAAAAAGCAAGAAAATGAATCAAAATGAAGTTTGCTTAATGATATGAATACAAACAATTACTGTCAATGGCAATAATATAATAACCAAGAATTTTGACATGCGCTGCAATAAAATCTTGCAAATATTCATTCGAACTTCAATTGCAGAGCTGTCAGGGACTAACGAAATCGCGAGACAATAAAAAGGGAAGAAGCCAGTGGAAGGAAAATTGACATCTGCATAAAAACTGATTATTTAAATAATTCTAGTTTATAAATTCAAAAATACATACCCATAATATGTCTAACAGAACCAATTTCTATCAGGTTTGAAGTGGATTGTTTTCATTTACTGATCTGACCAAAATAAAAAGGAAATCAGCATACAGAAATTTTTTCCAAAAGGGATATATCGTCGCCTTTTTGCGTATTAAGAGAAATTTTTCAATAACTATTGTTGAAAAACTCAGCAACGGTTATTGAAAAATTTAACAGCAAAACGCCTCCATCATAATTTCCTGTGACCCTCTTTGAAACCTTAGCCTTGACTTGAAAGGCAGTTCGATCGAACATAATGTCTGTATCGAATATTCTGTTTTTTAACATTAAAAAAATAATACTTTTTCAGAGAATTTCCATTTCCAGGATACATTTTTCAAGAGAAGAATGGATTTATTTTACAAAATTCAATTGTGTTATTTATAGTTAGCTGTAAAATTTATCTTGAAAATAAATATTTGGATAACTTCTCAACACATATGTCCTCTTTCAACCTAAAAGTGTCAAGATCTTCTTAGAGTCTGACTACTGTTGCTTAAAATCTTTATAAACATGAACACAAGGTTTTTTTTTTTCCCCTGAAGTTCGAAATTAACTTCGAATTAAAATACTTGCTAATTTTAATTCAAAACTGTAATAAGTAAGTGATTAAATACTTGATCTTAATTAATAAAAGATAAAAATTCTAATAGTGTTCTACATAAAACCTATCTCTGCTCTATATAAAATTTAAAATGCTGTAACATTTTTTTTATGCAAGTGATCGTTTGCGATGCATAAAATGTTATTTGCTAGTCTTGTAGAATTTAAAATTCCTTAAGCAGGAGTTTCTTTGAGAGGGGGTGTTTTCCCTTTTTTTCCCGTAACTTTAAATTTCTTAATCTCAAATAAAAAAGGTCAAACTTATTACGCGAAATTTTTCAATATTTAAACAGAGTAATGCATTCTTACCTTGCTCCCATTGATCTGATTTTTTAAAAAATATATATTTTTTAATCAAAGACTTCGAGTAATTTTAGGCAATTTCTTGCAGTTAACGCATAAAGAAATAAGAAATATAACGAATTGAATATTTTTTTACATTTCAAAAGTTTTCACGCATGGTTTAGATTAAAGATTTGGAAGTAATTTCTAATAAGCCTGTAAAAAAAAAATATGAAAATGTCACATCCGAAACGGCTTGCAAACAAATTATTTAATGGTGGGCAGCCTGTAAACCCGTCAAAGCTCCAAAACGAAATTGCAACAGGAGCAGTGCTTCGTGTTAGCGGTATACTAAGATTGATCCAATCTTCCTATCTCCGTGTAAAACAAATGTCATTTATTAAAAAATTGTATTATATCCTAATCTTACAACACAACTCTATAAATTAGTAGGTGATTTCGGAGCTGGCAATATAATTAGCTCCAAGATATTGCCAGCTTCGAATGAAGTGAAAGTGCATTCGGATCACTCGACTAAACATCTAAGCAATACAGAACAGATACTGCATCCAAAACATCAATAATGACAAATCCTAGGAGATAATGGAAAAACCAAATAACAGGTGACAAAGACTGTTGCCAAAACAATTGTCTGGAAGGCACCGAATACATAATATCTCTCATATAATCGGAAAGCCGTCAACTTCCTGCTTCTGATAACCCTTTACTCTCGAATATCTTCTCTCATTCATCGTTCAAGACGGTGCATCATTTTTACGTTTTATTATTAACTTTTCAATTTTGAATACCAAAAACACCTACAGAATGGTAAAAGAGATGTGGATTTATTTTTTCGGAGAAATTCAATTTAAAACAATTATATACATTTTTTTGGAACAATAAACAAGCCCTTGTATTAGGTGATTAATTATGTATCAAATTACTTTTTCGAGTGCAAAGGGTTAAAACAGTCTGAGAAAGAATGCCATCAAAAGAGATGAGGAATCAAATTTTAAAATTGCTAATTAAAATTTAAATCTATCATCTGACGGTTAAAATCTGACGAGTGCCGAGAGACATTGACTTGGGTAACGTCTCTTAAATTGATAAAAATGTCTCTGCATGTGAGCAAATGCACTGCGTGAAGAAAGTGCGTGGAAAGGAAAATTACGATTCATCTCCAAAACATTCATGGAAGTGTTACCATCACTAAATTTTGCTAAGACGAATGAGCGTGGAAGTTGTTGTTTCTAATGGCACTTGCCATGGACATGCTCGCTGATGAAGTCAGCGATTTTAAAACAAGAGAGCGTCTCTTGTTTCAGTAGCGCCAACAGTAAGTCTTAGCTGCTCACGCATCACATTCGCTTGCACAACCCCTTTTTAAAGGGGGGCACACACACACATCTCACAAATAGAACAGATGAATTAAAACCACGCCCGAACCGGGACTCGAACCCAGGGTGATCAGATCATCGGGAAGACGCGGGCCAGGGCACCGGCGAGCGTGGGCATTTTTAGTTCTAATGCCAAAGTTTGATTTTTTTTTTTTTCTGAGACACTCCGCTATTTACTTTAAAAATTTAGAGAAGTCGCAATGAAGTAAAATCAATCACAATCAATTAAAGATTTGCGTTTCTAATAATCTTCATGATAGTAAATATTGATTTTTCACATAATGGTAGTCGAGCTGCAAACTGAAATTTTAAAGTGATGTGTTAACATTGCAAATTCGAAAATTAAAAAAGCGGTAAATTTTTAAAGAACACGAAATTTTATCAAGAAAAAATATAATTTACTTCTCTGAAGAAAAGTGTCAACTTGATTGCGATTTGTTGTAAAATGAAGCTTAGATCCACCTTTGATATAATATCAAAGGAAAGCTGGCTCATCAAATTCGGTACTGAATATTATAGAATTAAACTACTGATTTTTTTTTTATTTCACAAGTTCATATTAAAGATATAGCATTAACATCGAGCTTTAAAATGTTAGGCAATTATAATATATATTTTCATGCCTTCTCACAAGTGGCAAATTTCGATTAGACGAGTTACTTTTTGTGAAGTTAGTACTTGCGAGTTACTACTTGTTGAGTAAGTTTTTGTGAAAAAAACTATCGAGTTTCAGAATCTTTCTCCTGCTCTTGCGCTTCAGGAAAACCCTGAAGTTCTGGGATACAACAGCAGATTTCAATTCAAATATTCGTGTTTCTCATATTTAGAAAATAACAGTCAATGAATTGAAGTAGAAAAAGTTGGTTTAAAATGTATACTGCAGTGCGCTAAGTCCCAGACAACGCACGCTACAATGAACTCAAGACGAATGAGAAGACAATCGAAATATCCGAGAGATGGTGAACGAGCGAGTGTTTTGACACCCTACTGCAAGGAGCAACCAAAAACTCTGCAGATAGTGGATTATCAATACCGGAGAACTTTTGCTGCATGGCATCTGTAACAGAGTGCGGCAGACGGCGCATTTGCAAGGCGCGTACCGTTCACGGATGACGAGAGTTCCACAACAGAGAAGCCATAACGCACATTTGTGGCTCAGCACTCACTTTACGCGATCTTCTGAGAATGTTTGGGCCGGTATTGAAGGAGACTATCTCACCAGGCCATACTTCATCAGGACATATTTGATCTTCCTGCCGCATGTCTTGCCGGAACTTCCTGAAGAAACACGTGTTCCACAGTCGTTGCGTTGCTCATTGTGGTTGTGATGCGCCCCCCCCCAAACACACATTGCATCAATGATGTCCATTCACATCTAAGCATTACATATGGATAGCATTAGACAAGCCATGGTTCATTGACCTGTTCTATGTCCGAACCTTTCATACTCGGACTTTTTGTTTTGAGGTCAAATGAAGACCTTGGTGCACGAGACCCCCGTTGCTTCAGTTCAACATCTCGTCGTTCGTATTTGCGTAGTTGAGATGTGAGATACTTCCAGAACGTTAGGAATGCCATGCAGCGCAACTGTGGATTATGCGTATCGTTTCGAGTCAAAATTTCAACCCCTTTCTATAGTGTGTATCTACTTTACTATTGTAAAACTTATCATTAAGATTATTTCTATTTCACTAATGTATTGCTGCTTCTGTTTCTTTTAACAGTAGTTCGCATAGAAGGTATTTGTAACCCTGCAATAGTAAATGGTTCTGATTTGTCTTTGTACTCTCTACACCTTCGGCAAGTTTGTCACGGCAGTAGTAAAACATTCCGTATATGTATAAGCTGAGTGATCAAAGAATCTAGAACCATCTAAAAATTGGTTTGAAGTCATGATATTTTTGCCGATGAAAAGCAAACATTTGCTGATTCGTAATACCCGAGAATGTCAAGTTAGTTAAAATGCAGAAAATGATTATATAGTGAATTTTAGAAGATCTTCTGGATGCTAATAAAATGATTGACAAAGTGCAACGTGCATTTCCTCCAGTTAAAGTTTTGAATAATACAAGACATTCTTCCAAAGAATGAAGATGTTACTGGAGGCAGAAGATGCAGTAAACGGTTTAACTCGAAACAATTAAGGGGTGATAAAAATTTTAAAAAATAATGAATGGGGCATCCGTTATTAGTGTGCTGAGTAGATTTAACATCTCTACAAAGAAATCTTGTATAAGAGATGCCAGAGCACAATCTAAGATCAATATTATGGAAGAGCATCTAATTTTTCTGGATTACCGTGACTTGCAGAATCATTTCTAACCGAGTTTTGATAATATGTTCTGCTCTGCAAATATGTTCATTATATAAATATATAAAATATATAAACAATAAAGTTCGATAACTGAAGAGATCAAAGGAAATGTAACAAAGAATTTTCAAAGCTGTTACACATGTTTTTTCCTAAGTAAATAACGTGAAATGCAAACATAGGTTGCTATTTATTTTCACCAAAGATCATACCAAACAATTAGATTTCATCAAGAACTTTAATAAGGCGACTATTGAAATTTATTTTTGCTCGTGATAGAGGCTGAATTTTTGAAAACAATAAGAACAATAATTTTTTTTAGCAAAAAAAGAATTTTTTTTATTAATATATTCATTTCTTTATTTTTTATTGATATTTGTTATAAATTTATTTATCGCAGATTTAAATTGCCAGTAAAAAGTTCTTCGGGGCATATATTCTAGTTGGTGTATGGTGACTCCATGATGATTATTGCGTTTAAAAATATCTATATCGAGTCTAGACAACTATAAAAGAAAGCGCTACTTTTTATTTCTTCGAAAACACAACAACACAATACAATACAATAACACGAAAAATTAATAATACAAAATTTTAGCGTTTTCGCGTTACACCGCTCTTCCAAAATCCCAAAACACAAACAAGCAAACAATTATGCAAATCGAACAAAAAATGCAATAATTTTGACGCATTCAAAATATAAAATAATAAAAAATGAAAGTTTTCAACGCAATGAAAACATTATAATAAATGCCACACAATCATACAATTAACTAACTGGAAATGCATACAACAAAATAATATATACACATATATATACAGCAGTGCCAAGAGTTCTGACTTATGAACTAAAGAAACAAGTTAACTTTCAGGGCTTGCATCTTTTAATGTAGTAAATGCATCGCCATTTTCGTGTCAATTGTCCTTTCGATTATGGGGGTTTACACTCGGCCAGTTATAAGACGGCCAGTACGCAACGCATGCGTAAAAAAGGCTGAAAAAGGATTTTCGGTCCATGGCAAGAACTTGTCTCGACGGGGCAACAACATGCCGTTGTATTGCATTTTTTTCTTACTGTGCATGCATTTTCAGAATTTGAGGGGGTTTTTTGGGCGTGTGGGAAAAAAATTGATCACTTATCGTAGATTAATTCCTTTATTTTTTGCTTTTTGTTCTTTATGATGCAAGGGCTATGGGGTTTTTTTTTTCATTTTATTTGCCATATTTTTTCTATAGTTTTCCAAATTGAAGTATGTTGACCTTTTTTTCTTTTTCTATTTCACCATGTCTCTTTATGTAAATATCTACCATTTTAATACGATACGCAGTGAAAAACGACAGTTTATAGCCAAGCATGGGATACCAGAATCTGCCCTATGAAACTGTGGCAGACATAAATCAGTCCCTTTCTACGCATGAGCTGCCTATTGGCCGTCTTATAACTGGTCGAGTGTAAACCCGGCATTAGTCACTATCATGTTATACCGAATAATGCTGATATCCCACCGAAAAGGTTTAGCTCCATGAGATACAATCTTTGCAAATATATTGTTACGAAATTTCCGGGTTCGTTTGGATAGTGGAAGTTATATGGTGTGGAGAACGCTCAATCAGCAGGCGGCAGTAGAAAAAAAACAACGAAGACGAATTTACACGAAGACAGGACAGGACAACACAAAGACGACAATTATATACAGCATAGAGAAGACAATTATCTTCAGCCGAAACATGCACACAGCAGCATACAACAAGACTCTACTGCAAACAGTAGCGCACAGCTTAGTTCAGTACTAGCTTGACTCCGTCGCTGCTCTTCTAATCTCTGGAAGACTCGTTCTTTACCGTCGATTCCGACTACTCTACTCTGGCAGCTGCAGACTGCCTCCTTTTATAGGTCTCAGGAGGCGGGACTAGAAGCCTCTCAACCAATCAGGAACTTTCGAGGCGTATCTCGGTTCCTACTGGACGGATCGGGAAAATTCCCGATGTTTCGGGTATAATCTATTTTGTCGCCAAATGGTCGCCAAGCTCTAGGACCTCCGACGTGACACCCGGACTCCGTCCAATACAGATGATAGTAAAAGAGTCTTTCTGATGATGGAACCAACTATGCTGGGAAGCAGCATCACAGATTCGTAACAATATCTAAGGATTATGATCGAAAATTATTTCTATTTTTGCGCCAAATATCCATGTAACATATTTTTCCAATGCTTCTACATCACAAAAAGTCCCCTTTCTCTATGATTAATCATTTCAAATGGCAAGAATTTAGCTTTTTACTAAGAATGGCGATGGGCATTTCTTTACCTTGCCAATTGTTTTCAGCTAGGCAAGCAGCGATTGTGTTGGGCGAGGATCCGTGCACAATTTGAAAAGTTTGTCAAGGTGTGGAATATGTAAAGATAACATATTTGCAAATTCTTTTTTTGAGTTTTAAAAACGCTTGGTCATCATCAGAATTCTGCAGAATGTTGTTTTTCTTGGTCAAATTTGTCAGACGATGTAGAATTTTAGAGAATTGGGGTGTATTAATTCCGATAGAACTAGTCAGTCCAAGCAAATTTCTTTTTTTTTTTTTTTTTTTTTTTTGTAATTGGCTTTGCTAAACCCATTATGGGTCTGAGGAAAGTTTAACAGATCCAGTCACATGTCCTAAAAATTAATTTCTTTCAATTAAGTGTTAATCCAATTTCTCTTAAGATCTTAAAAATCCCATTAATACAACTGAGATGTGCACAACATGCTTTAGAAAAATGCGTTAAATTGTCGATATAAGAAAGACAGAATGCTTTATGAGGAACTAAAACCTTTTGCATCGATTTCTGATATGGGCTTCCGGCATTCCTTAATCCGAAAGGTAACATGTTCTCTTGATAGTGATCAGTTTGGGTCACAAACGCAGTAAACGGCTTTGACTCGATTTTCGTAAGAATCTGCCAATTTTTTATAAGGTCAAACATAGTGATGTACTTTGCTTCTTCCACTTAAAATAATTATTTTTCGGTTCTTTTCTTTGGACAAGTATTCTAAATAATATGGCTGCGATTGGTACAGAAATAGCTGAATCATATAGCATCTTCTCACAGTTTATTTTATATGTGACATTTTCTCAAATAACACCTGTAGAAATGGAGTTTCAAGAATTTTGTCTAAAGAGTTCAGTATCGCACACTTGGTCCGATGTCGTAAAAATAACTACCGATTGTTTTGAGAACTTCATATTTCGAAATATTATTGTGCTGATTGATATGTTGGTTAGTAAAATTTTGGATATTTATGTTATGTTTATCTCTTCATATTGCCTTTGGCCTAAGTTTCTCCTTTATACTGTCTTTAATAAGTTTGTTAATGGATTTTTTACTTCAATTTAAATTAGGAAGCATATTGACACTTGTAGAATCTTGCATTATTAATGAAACATTTTCCAAAATGGAAAATTCTGAATGACTCAGTTTATCATTACTTCGTGAAAACTACACAGTTTCAAAAAGTAAAGAGCAGATAATCTCACCTCCTTCTTGAAAATACGAAAAAGGACTGAGAAGAACAAGCAAACTTATTCGCAAAGAAATTAAATCAGAGAACTTGTTTACAACTTGAACTAAGTTTTGTAGAAGCATCATACAAACGTTGAGATCCGAAGAACCAATCAACAAGCATCTGATTTTTTAAAAAGTATCATCCCAACTTGAATGGAACGATTCGCCTTTTTTTCCCTTCTTCCCTGGAAACAGACTTGGACAACTGGATGCAGGTGGACCGTTGTAACCTCGACTTTATGAAAGGAAAAGAAACTTAAGAAATTGGACTTTTAAGATATTCAGAGATCGCGGTAAAAAAAATAAAATTATTACTAACACTTTTATCTTTCATAATGAAATGACATACCTCAGGAGCAAAAAAGATTTGGATATATTTTGACGATTTATGCCGAAGGTAATCGTAGTGCTGGTCTAATGTCAGAAGAATACAAACGGTCCCGGTATCCTTAAACGAAGTGCATTTACAGAACGGTTTAGGGATTACAAGCTACACTGGTAGGAAAGGGAGGATGAGATATTAAACGTCATTGTCTTTCAAGTACCTCCAGTGCAAAAACAGTCCATCCAGAACTCATCATTCCAATATAGAGAATGTATTAACGTAAAAACTGGATTATTTCAGTTTTCGTGAAATCCATGGACTGACGTGCATAGGTGCATGCACAATTATACGCTCAAAGTCTAGAATTCTATAAGTGGGCCTCACCTACACTAAAAATCAAATCCGTCTTTGCTAAGAATGCAGTTTGAATAGATGAATGCTACTTTAATCGAGACAGAAACATCAATCACTAAAACTACCACTTTTGGTTCGATAAAAACCCATTCTATATACAAGTGACTCATCACCAGTGGCAATATTCGATAAATGCGTGGTGTGGCATTTTCAGAAATTCTTTGGCTGGTTCAATTCTGTGCAACAACTGTGACCCATTCATTTAATCAAAATTTCATACAAACTAAAGTGAACCAAGGGTGATAAAGTGATTTCAGCAGTATGCGCTTTGTAGATCTTTGCCAGTGAATTCCAAAAAGCTTGTCACAAATAACGAACGCAACGAACGTTAGGCATTGCTAACAGAATGTAACTATGAATAGCTGCCGAAGGCATTCGTTTTGAACAACTTGAATTCATGCAATATTTGATTATTTGATAAAAATGAATAATTTTGTTATTTTCTAATTCTGCCCTTTTAATAATCTTTCGTAATATACATCTTGAAAATTACAACAAAAGACTCACTCAAACACCAGTCAAAGTTATAGAAAAACAAACTAAGCTAATAAATTTTCCTTTTAAGCACGTTTCACAAATAGAAGCATCTTTTTAGATAAGTGTAAGAAAAACATTTTATTCGCTGACAATTTTTCGCTATAGGGATCGTATAAAAATTTATTTCAAACTTTTTTACTTTTCCCTTCTGCACCAAAATATTTTCATATATTTAGATACGTTATTTGGTGAAACTTTGCAAATGGACGTACATGTCTAATTGCAATAGTTAAGAAAATAAGTCACTGTTCCACTTGTTTGAGACACCCTATATATAAATATTAAAGTGGCAGTGTATGAAAGTATTTTTATATTTTTTTTGCATATTTTTAATGGAGCACCTTGCTATTATGATTTACTTCATAAAAAGGAATTATTGTAATTTTTGGCATGTGTTAAGACAAGTTCCTTCAGTGCTGAAAGTTTTTGAATTTCATGGAAAATTAGATTTGTATTAACTTTAATTAATAATTTTATTTATTAAATCTTTCATTACAATCTAAATGAATTTCAATTTGCAACACATTAAACAAATTTGTGAAGTTAATGACAATGACTGCTTACTTATACGCTTATTTTTAAGGCACTAAAGTAGATTCTTTTCAGGCCTGGAATTTTGCTTCAAAATTACTTTGCTAATAAACATGTAGTATTTTTGTTCTTCGTCTTTTGTATGAAGTTAGTTTTCCATCATTGGACCAGAACCAGATTATCATCAACTACATGTGGGCCTCACAACTTCGGGGTAAAGGCGAGAATTTTTTTTTTGTTATGAAAAACATTTTTATTTATTTTGAATTACATTATATTTACATTCTAATAAAAGCTAACATTTATTTAAAATTCATAATATTTTTCTAAAACTTTACTTCAAGTTCTCAAACTTGCTTACATATCTTTGAAGTCTTGTTTGTCTACAATCTCCCTTCTATCACAAAATAAATAAAGAGAAAAAAAAAACGTTCTATGTATCATAAAATAACAAAGGAGAAAACTGATGCCGCCATTCGGAAGCTAGGGTTTGCCACTTTCACAATAAATGTTTCTCCGACATTCCTTTCAAGTAGAAAAAGGAGTGATATTGTCCATTTATTTTATGAACAAATATTAACAAACTTTGTAGAGATTTCTGCGTATTTTTGGTTTTTTTTTCCTTCTGCATTATTCAAAACTGGCAGCTTATATGTTCGGTATTGCTCGGCATTAAAATACTCTCAAGGGAATTATTTTAATGTAAAAAAAATGATTCTTCATAAAATATTATATTATATATTTGTAAAAGATAATTCAGTTGTGTCCTTAAACATACACGAAATACTCACATTACACTTTGTAACAACTCAACTCTCTGTGTATAGCTGGAACAACTCCATTTTTTATTTTTAGGTTTGAAACTGTTGTTGTTTCGTTTTTAAGTTAGAATAAAAACAAGAATTCGAATTGCGTTCGCCTTTAGAAGTTATTTATTACATATTTTTCATCCAGTTTTTTCGTAAATCTTTCATCCTTTGTAATATTTTCAAATTAAAATAGGAATATTAAACGAAAGATGAAGCACATTTAAAAACGAACGATCTAGATTTTGAAAACCACCAATAAAATTCCTTATTTCAAAATTGTCTGCATCTACTAAATTATTTGTTGAATTTGAAGTAATAATAAAAGAAAGTGAAGGAAACATTGTATGGAAACGAAAGTGGTATAAATGAAAAACCGCGTCTAAAAAAAAAATTCAATTTTCGGATACTATTCACTGCATGCCAGGGATTAATCGATTTGTTCACTCTGCCGGACAACACCCTGCACTTTTAAGCGTTTTTGTTAAAAGTATAATTGCCGTTCTATTATTCTCGCTTGTTTCATCGAGACTTGCAGTGACACTAGTATCTAGAATATTCTTCCAACCTCTTTTCTTGGGTGATTGATTACAAGATGAACTTTGCTGTCCTCTATTCGAACAGCACTTTCAGACGAGCTACTTTTCTTTTCATGTATATATGAAAAAAAAAAAAATGAGACATGGTCAAACGGCAATCTTTTCTTCAATGCCTCTTTTTATTTACATTTCCCATATGTCTTTGAAAGAGAAATTTTTTTTGATACTCTTGTACTTTGACCATATTAAAGGCACTAGCGTCAGAAATATCAAACAGGTCTTGTAGAGCCACTCACCAACGTTCTTTCTTTTTCAAGCCCTCTGAACGTTAATTTTCCTTTCATGTTTAAATGTCCTTCAATTTTTTTATCTGTTGCGGGTTTTTTCGATCTAGTGGAAATCATAACCGTTTCCCAAATAGAAATCACATCACTAGCAGTGCAATCAGCGGAATCTCCAATATTTAAATACGGGGTGGCCATAAAACAACTTTCTTATTTGGTGGCATCTGCAGCTAAAACGAATGGACAAAATGAAACCACATTCCATATACAGACTTTGGTGGGCATGGGAAGATGAATTCCGCAGAAAAAAAAATTAGTATCAAAAGTTGCTGATAAGGGAGGGAAATACTGGCGCTGTGGGAGTACAGTTATGAATGAATTCATGAAGCTCACAGAAAATAATCTTTTATTCATCAATATTAAGGTTTCCCGGACGCCGTGCAACATTTTCAATATTCTGACCTTTCCTGTGCACAAGTTGCATACGGTTTGTCACATTCTTCACTGCTGCGCGTAAAATGTCAGTTTCGATGTTCAAAACAGCCGGTCTTATGTTGTTTCAAGGCAAGCTGGTTGGCTTTAAGAGCAGCCACGGCATTACACTGTATGCAGTGTTGAACATTTCAGTTTTAACAGTAAAGCATGCTAAGGTAAGGTAGGACCCATATTAACACAACCATATTATACAGCATCAATGAACGAACGACTAACAGGTCATTCGCTCGTCTCTTTTTTTTTCAAGGAATGCATGACCTTGCTGTTACGCGTGCACTAGAAATTTTACATAATCCATCTCGATATGCAAATTTCCTCGTTTGTACGTGACAGCAGCGGCAATATTTCTTCTATCAGTAACTTTTAGTAATAATTTTTTTTTCTGTGGAATTCATCTTCCATGCCTTCCACAGTCTGTATATAAAATGTGGTTTCATTTCGTTCATTCGTTTTAGCTGTAGAAGCCGCTTAGCAGTGAAAGTTATTTTATGACCACCATGTATACTTCATTTTTATAATGAAGGAAAATGGTGAGAATTCTCGTTCCGATGGCACCTTTGCTTGGGATAGTGATAGAACATTTGACCAAACAGCTAAATATCTGTAGATTTTCATGTCGAAACATTCGATTTACTATTTGATGCAATTAAGAAAAATATCAACGCTGTTGAAATACAATGATACTTAAATGACTTTTGATTGGGCCTGCTATAACTTAAGATTCACACATAAGAGAGAGAGAGAGAGAAAAAAAAACCCCTCAATACAATAATTAATTACGGGATGATCTGCTTGAATTGGATTCGGGCTGGGTGAGGTTGGTGCAAGAACATTGCTGTCTCAACATGAAACTGCCTGAAAAGAAAAACAAGAACAATATTCTCTCATAATCAGCCTTTTTTATTTACGTGCCTTCATATCAGTCTCATGTGAAGGTCAATCAATTTTAGGAAATTTCCTTTTATTTGCAAAACTAAATAAATCAATTTTAGGAAAATTCCTTTTATTTGCAAACTTTAAAGCTTGCTAGCGATGCTTAAAATATTCTTTAAACCAGAAGTTTTTATTAAAGTATTTTTTTACACCAAAGTTTAAAATGGAAGAGTGCCCCATTATAATTTCAGATGTTTTCAAGGACCATGTTAATATCTATATCATCTTTATTTTCCCACATTAAAGTAGCTAAATTTGAGTTTTTTCAGCAAAAATTTCCATTTTTATTGTTGTTATTAAACGCACTCGCAATCGTTTACCGAAATATTCGTGCTTGCACAACAACCGAATAAAAGATAGTTTTTCTTCAGTCATATGTAATGTGAAATGCAACAAAAATGGATGTCTGAATGATGCTATTAACATATTGCTTGCTGGATCATTTTATAAGACATTTTTTAATTGTAATTCAGCAGTTTATTTATCCTCATAAGGGCCATAAGAGAAGTGCAGTACAAGAGACAGAAATCAGAGCAGCCTGTATGTCAACAGCAACTCTGAACGATATCCTATTTGATATTTGTATTTCAATTATCTTAAAATTAGGATAACTGATTTTAGATACAGTTGAAACTGCTGTTGTTCATTGAATATTTGAGTTGCTATGATTCAGTGACAGCCAACGACTTTCACTGCTACAAAAAGCGTTATTTTGTACAGTGATTGATTTATATAAACAAATGCATCGTTATAATTCAATGAATTGCAGTCATTATAATTTAATGAATTGCACTGACTTCATATTATGAAATCTTAATGACATTTTTCAGAAAATATTTATTGATAGTTAAAGATCAAATCAAAATGAATTCAAAATAATTTGGGCATTTAAAAAATTATATATTACCATTTCTTTTGGTTCTATATTTCAAAAATGTACTTAAAAAGTATTCGACACAGATATGTAAAACATGATTTCTATTTATAAATAAAGCAGAGTTCAACACATTTGTTTGATATATCAAATGAAATCTCAAATATTTAAATTATATAATTGATGTTTAAATTTTCTTTACTGAAAATATTTTATCATTTGTACAATGCACATTGATAGTAAAATTTTCTCAGAGAGGGACCTCATTACATTATCTATTGTACTTCTTGCTGATGCACTTCAATAAGCTTTAATTTAACTGTAATACAATATAAATTTTTTGTCTTCTAATGAACACTTTTACTAAAATTCAAAATTACAAATTTTATGTAATTTGAAATATTGAGTTCTAATAAAATTGTTATTATATCTGAGTAAGAAAATACGTTTTTTTTATAGACATGAAAATTTATTTTATATAAAACTGCCTGATCTGTGAATAAATATAATTTAATCAACTACCAGATTTTATGACTCCCAATGAAAAGAGAGTTTATGAAGAGTAAGCAGATCCATAAATAAAACACATATGTTCTTCAAAAACTGAGCATTAATAGTTTATTGTGCGAATTACAATTATTAATAAATATTACTATTACAATTAGAGATACTTGGACTATTACAATTTTTTAAAAAATGTTTTTGAAACTATTACAGATATGCATAATATAACACAAAATGAAGCCACATAGGCTGAATTATTTTGAAAATTTACCATGGTAAAATCCATTGATAAGTAATAAACTGTCCAAACTTATTTGCACTTTTAAATTTTACTTTTAGCTTATATTCTAATATTCATTATTCAACTTGAAGGCAATTCCTGTTATGTTATTTACTGCAATTATAATGTCTATTTTCTCACGTTTGTACAGAGAATATACTTCGTTATTGACAAATTTATTTACAATGTCATATTTTTTAAATGACTTCATGAATCGGAGCTTATTTTATAAATTTGGAGAGGGAGGGGAGATATTCTTATGACAGAACTTTAAAAAAAAAGCATTACAAAGTAGTCTTTGCATGCATAATGGTGTGTGCTTGCATATATTGGAAAATACATTTTCACCACTTTATTCAAAATCAAGAACACGCAGAAAACATTTGAAATTATAAAACACTATTAGAATATCACTTTTTCTTTCTGTAAATTCAAATAGAAACTAACATGTAGTGATTTTTTGATAAAGACTACAAGATAGATATTTCAAAATATTCTGTCCTGTCAAATACAAAATATTTAGCAAAAATTTTGTTCAGTAGGAGGAAAAAAAAAAAAAAAAATCTGTAGGCAGTGTCGTATAGTTTTTCACATTGTTGTGCCAAATATTGGTAGTAGACAGATTTTATCAAAAATTTGATGAAAGCTTGGAAAGGCACGCATATTCACCAATTGAATTAGAAAAAGAGATGTCGATTTTCTGCAGTTTATGTGTTCAAAATTCGAGGCATACAACCAAAACCGAGCATGCTTTGTAATTAAATGCTGTTTTTTGAAGAACTTTAATGAATAGTGAGTGGTAAATCTGAAAAGCTATTTTTTTTAAAGAAATTACTCTTTTTGCTTTTGGAATGTGATGGATTTAAGGCCTAGGAATCCCTCTTTTAATAAACTGGCCAATTTAATTTCACATTGCAAGTTGATTTATTTCATTTCAGTAACTTTAGATAGTAATTGTAATTCAAGTCTATATTCAGTGTTATTTAAATGGATGCTCCGTGTCTATAAATACTGTGATAAAGCAATGAAGTAGATAGGTACCTATCAATTATACTTGATAAAGTGCCAATATTTTTAAATGGACTAATAAAATATTTTTAAGCAGACCTACAAGCAATCCCCTCTTAGAATAGTGACCTAGTCTAATGATAGGTAGGTAGCCTAGTCGGAAATCCAACGCTTTCGCAAATCACAACCGCTTTTCATGAAATCTTTTACAATGAAATAATCATTATTAGGACTTTTGATTAAGGATAATCGAAATCTTAAATATCCTTTTAAGATGAACATCTGACGCAAGAACAAGAAACCATTCTTTTAGAAATCATTAAAACTACAAATCTGTTGTGTCTATTGACCACTTATAAGACAATTTTTCCTTTTTTCCTCGTTAATAATGCAATTATATTATATAATAAAAGTAGCTAAAAAGAAAAGCAAATTCCATATAATAAACGGAATTAAGCACATAATATACGGATATCTTAAGTTAATCAACATATTTTCTAGTAAGAAACATAAAATTAAATAAATACTTTTGAAAAATAATTATAGAAATCATACTACTAAATAATAACAAAATAAATTTTAGAGAGCACAAAAGTAGCATTTAATAATATCTTTTAATAGCAATAAAAGATATACAAAAAAAAAGGGCGAAAAATTTTACATACACAAAAGTAAACATCAAAAGAATCTTAATATAAAATCACCTTTCTTCCTATCATCTGGAAGAATTCAACTATAATTCTTTCATTTTCTAATTCCTATACCTTGTGATTTTAATAAATAAGAATCATAGTATAATTAATTCATAATATTGCACTAATCATTGTTCTGAATGTGGTTTAGAGTGAAAATGATTACCTCCACATGCAGCACAAATTGTCAGGGATTTCTATCAGATTTTAGTTTGGGCAAAAACAAGAAGTGGTTGAATTTTCATTTAAATTTTTAATTGTCATATGTAATTTATTATAATTAGAATTTTTCAATGATCTAGAATAATCATGTGATACTATTCTTATTTATTGAAGTGATCATATGTTATTGGGAGAGAAGGGGGACAGTGATTTGAACAAAGATGATGCCTTTGAAGTAAAACCAAATCTTATAAAGTACTGGCAATGCTGATTCTAGAGAAAAAAAAAGAAATATGCTATGAAAATCAAAAATAACTGATTCATGCCTATTTAAAATTTATCTCCTGCACTGGGTAAACATAAAACTGATGACAGCATTTTTTGTTTTGTTTTATAACTTAAAAGATATTGATAGTTAATAATATACCTTTATTATTATCTTTATAATTTAAAAATTTCCTGAATATTACTACATTTGAAATTACTGATCTGAGTTCCACTTACCTTTCATTTATTCACTCCATTTCCTTTTCTAAAGAAAATGTAAAGGGAGAAAGATTTCTATGAACAGTGCTACAAACACAATATATTTGTGCATATCAAACTACCGGTAAACACTTACGTTTATCACATAATTGATCACAATCTACAATTAAATACAATAAAAAAACGACAGTACATATACAATAAAATATTTTGGAACTATCCCTCAAGTTTTGAGGCAACCGCCTCCAACACCTATGAGCAAAACCATTACTAAAAACACACACTTTTTGTGGATTCTGATTTTGTAGCATATCAGTTTTGTAAAAATTTTGTATTCCAATAATTTCCTTTCTTCCTTCAAAGTTAAGTTTAAGAATTGGTAAGAAATATCAAATTTTTATTCATGAATTTATTTCATCACTTGGTGAAATAAAATAATTTTTTTAATGACAGTTTAAAAAAAAATATTAACTGGTTTGCAAGAATAAAAAATTCATAAGATTTGTTTAACATCAGAAACACTATTTTCCAAAAGCCTGTAACTCTTAAAATTTTCATCGGATTTTAATAAAAAAGTTTTGAGATGTGAATTTCATAGCAGATAATAAAAAAGTATAACTAAATTTTTTTATGTGAGTAGTTAATTTACATAGCTAATGAGCTTGTTGATTGAATTATACTTACCCCCTCAAATTATTCCTAGTAGCACCATTTTTGTGAAAATTCCATAATAAACATCTGAGCCATAAAAGTGTCCAATTTCCAAAGTTACATATTGTATATGAGCAGAAGGTATAAACTCAGAAATTATACAGGTTAAATGTCAAAGATGAAATAAAGTTGCCAGCATCTTGTTCAAGAAAGTTTTGATCGATATATCAGTATCAAGTAAAGTAGTACAGTAGTTACCAAAGAGGCCACATTAATAACAAGAATTTGCTGCCAAATGTGATACAAGAAATGATCCATAACTGTGCTACCAAAGTGATTCTATGTAAGATATTTAAAGCAGAAAGTAGCTAATTATAAAATTCATATAAAAATACAACTGAATGATAGAAAATGGCATACATAAAAACAATTCAGCACTATACCACAGAGAGTAAAATTAAAAAAAAATTACCACATAATAAAAAAAATATTGGCCATTCTTTCACTTTTTATTAATATTAAACAAGTCACTCACAGAAACACATTTGTACAAAAAACATTGAACTATTTCACAGTGTAAAAAGTTCAGCATCATAAAAATTTGTTAAGTTCTAAAGTGTCAAAAATACTGCCATTTCCCAAGGATTGCATCTTTGATTGCATCAACATACTGTGCAGGAACCCAATAAAGCCAATACCTTGATGCCTCCGTCGTACCTAATTGAATGCCCTAGATAAAAGGAAAAAGCACTGATTACGTACCTTTTTCGAAAATGAAATTAAAACATAAAGAATATCAAATTTATCTCAGATACCAGTACTGTTTAGAGTAAAAATCTATTCATCTTTTTTAATAAAAATTTAACTACTGAAATAATTGCCATGAAACATTCCTCAATACCTTCATCTTGCTTCAATACTTATGAGTAAAGTTTAAAGCAATATCAACAAATAATTTAAATATAACAAAGGTTACAGATACTGGATATCAAATAGTTCTCAATGACTACAAATGTCAAGTAAGAAAAAGTAAAAATATTTTTAATATTAGTATGCAATGAAATGCCACTAAGCATATCATATTTATACATATAATACTTTTAATATAAGAAATATTACAATGCACAAAATACTCCTACATTTTCAATTTTATCTTAAATGCAATATATAACATCAGTTGTAGTAAACTATATTTTTTAAAATTTTTATTTTCTTAACAGAATACTACAAAGTTTAATTAAAAAGAAACAACTTGATAGAACAATTCAAATACTTATTAGGTTTAAATTCAACAGATATAAACTCTGGAGATAAATTTGTCTTTTCTACAAGTAGAAACATCTCTTTAAATTAATAAAAATTAATCAAATGTTATGAAATGATTAACAATTCTTCATTATGCTTCACTATATTAGAGAGAAAAATTTGCAAAACTATTTCAACTGCTTGGATTTCTATTGGATACAAGCTATTCATGAATTTTAACTTTTATTTACAAAGATAAAAGTAAAGAAATTCCACACCTTATCAGCATAAAAATAAAAAAATATTTACCATGATGTGATATTCTTCATGTCCTTCAATAGGTTCACTAACAATAGTTTTTATGGAATTCATAGGAATCTTATCTGTTCGTTCTATGAGAAAAATGTCATAAAATAAGATACAATTTTATAAAATAATAGTAGAAAATTTGATTTAAAATGTCAGAAACAAAACTAAAAATAATTTTAAAAATATAAAGTACTAGAAATACAAATCAAATGCCTTAAACAACCAAATAACAATAAAATGTTATGTAAATCATAATTAAATTTTCTTCTTTGTGAAGAACAATACTCCAATAATTTATAAAATTCATTTTAATCATATTTTATCTGTTTGTTTGCCACTAAAAATACAAAATAACTTCTTATTAATTGAAATTATAAATAATATTAATTTTAATTAGAAAATACAATGATACATGCATTTCATTCAATAGAATCTATAACTGGATATCAAACATTTAATAAATATTTTTGTTTGTTTGTTTGTTTTTAAAAAAACCTGAAACAAATTTTACCTTTGGTACCAATCCACACTTGATCAAGCTCTAATTTAAAAGTTAGTCGCACTTTGCCTCCAGACTTATTCAACATGCCAGACAAAGGATAAGGTGGTAAGCTGTCCTGTAAAGATTTTAAAACTATATTAAAAATATAAAGTAAATATGCTCTTTTTAGGTTACAAATCACCAATTAATTTCATTGTTTTTTTCAATTTTCTACAAAAATAACATTTAAAGAATATCAAATATTATTTCAATGCCACCATGGCTATGCTTTAAAATTTTTAATTAAAAAATTTTAACAAAGAAAATATGAATAGCATGCTAAGTTCTTAAACTTTCTACAAATAAAATGAATTTGTAGACCAGTATCTTACTGACTTTAGCATTTTTTATTCCAGGCTGTGCATCTTCAGGTACTCCTTTATCAAGAATTTTCTTATGCATCTGAAATAGAAAGTACATTACAATAAGTAATATGAAATTGAAGAAAAAATTAATGACTCTTAAGAAGACCAATTACTATATATTACTGCTATAAAAAAGAAAAGAAAATCCTGAAAAAAAAAAGACATTGGAAAAACATATGCCGTAACATTTGAATCATATTTCAATATATCTATAGCAATATGTGTCACGATACACCACTTTGAGAAGCAACATATTCTTTTTAAAAAATCCCCTTAAAATTGCATGGTAGAAGTTGTACCACCTATCAATAAAATATTTTACACCTGAAGAATTTTCTTGGTTTTAATTTACTAAATAGGAATTTTCCTTTTTACTATTTCAAAATATATGTCCTTGAAGAAACTTGCGTGTTCCCTGAAACCCTTCTATAACTTGTGTAACTGTTCGTCATGACTTGTTTACATCTAGAGCATATTTGTTTCTTAGCTCATTTTTTTCAAATGCTTTTCTTCCTTTCGGAAAATCTTTCTGTTACATAAGCTATAATTTCTAATAAGCTATAATTCCAAACCATTCTTTTACTATCAAGAGCATTAAACAATAAAATAACAATAAATATATTATTTAAATTACTATGCCATTAACATCAAAAGCAATTATTAACTACACCTGCAATAGTAATATATTTATATTCCCACAATCAACTCTCAAATCGAACACTTTGAAGTCCTTAGCTGTATGTTATCCTCAGAACAAAGATAGCCATCAATAAACTTTAGTATTCTTGTGAGTATTTTTAAATGGAAAAAAACAAATGTGTTGCCAATGCATGTGTTTGTAATCATTAAGTTCCAATGAAAAAACCAGGTATAAAAGCATGTTAGTGGACATTAAGTTCACTGAAAAAAAATCCTTCTTCTAGAAGTAAACTATCCATATAAAGAAAGTAACATAGACCTTTCCTTGAATGTATTCAGCAGCTCTTATCTAATAATGTGTGCCTTAGAAAATACAAAGTAAGGTGGCAAACTGAAAACCATCCTGACATTTTATTCAGAAAGAAAATTTAATAATAAGACCCTAGGTGTCAATTAATAATTTTATATATGAAGTTGCAAAAAATATGCTTATTTCAGTAATTTCCCTCAAAATAAAATCTGTTTTCTCAAAACTATATGAGTACCACTGAAGAATATTTTTTCCTCTTTGAAAGGCTTTTATTTTATTGAGTTAGGAACAGTGTATATTATTTTCATTGCATACTACTTAATAGAAATTTATAAGAAATCCATTAAAATTTTTATGTGTATAGATTAATCCACTAATTTAAGGCCTGGGCCCTAGTAGCTCACAAATCTTTAAGGGGCAGAGAGATATTTTCATCCTACCTTTTCCAATTTGAATAATTGGTAAGGAAAATGCATTTTTGAGAGTGAATGCTATAACAAAAAATAATTCTCTTTTCTGACAATCGTAAACAATTGCAAAGTAAAATAGATAAAAGAGAGAATATAATTTACCTTTTGTTTGCAAAGAGGTTCTTTTGTAGCAGCTATAATAGAAATATATATAAGTAAATATCATTTCGAATAAAGTAATTATTTTAATTTCTAATAAAGATCAATGTCAGAATCAGGATTAGTGTCAGAAATTAAATTTCCAATTCAAATTTTTCAAAATTCATTTTGAATGAGCCTTTAATACCTTTGAAGTAATATTCTGTCAAACTTCACATTTCTAATTTCAGTGGTTTAGGCTAAACTTCAATCACAACACTGAAAAACATTTCACAAATCTATTTGCTTTACATATTCAAAATAAATTGCAATTTACCTCTAATGAACGAGTATCTTCGGTTTTAAATTTGTTTGTCTATTATAAAATTTCCTTAATTTTAAAGATTAAATTCTTATTTACACATTGTTTACAGCAATATAAGAGAAATATTAGTATTACATTTTGCTCCCTTAGTTTTTAAATATTAGCAATAAAAATACTTTTGCAAAAAGTACATCCTTAAAAATTGCATTTACCTGCAGCCTTTTCCTCTTTTAGGTCTTGTTCTGACGGTGTATTCACAGCTATAATGTCACTTAAAGTTGAACCAACAACCATTACCTTAGCTCCCTTAGTGATATTAACTTCTCTTAGTGTCTTGTCATCTTTACAAAGACCTTAAAAAAAATAAAAACCAGATTACATCATTTCATAATCACTATTTAATAGAAAAGTGGGGTGTGATTACTTTAAATGTATGTGCAACAAATAAATAGTACATCCATTATAAACATTCTATTACTAGCTAATTAACAAGTCATTAGTAAAAAGCATATACTTCAAATTGCAAAAATGTTTTAAATGAAATAAAGGATTAAGTATTGCATTATTTGTGTCATTAAATGTAATGTTAATTCCTTTGAACAAAAGCTGTACTTTCAATTGTTTTATGTTTTTCTCTAATTCATGTTAATTTTATGCTTTTTTTGTTGAATATTTAAAACAATAAAAAAAATGCAATAATATTTTAAATTTTATTCAAACATTTCATCTTTTGAAAAGTTGATAACGGCTTCCTGAACAATTTCGTAAATGATTCTCATCTATTTTATACATTTATTATTCAATCAATTTTAGTTATAAAATAACAAAAGTTTATTTTATTGTATGTGTTAAGATATACAGATTTTTTAAATATTAAATATGACTAATTGGGCCAAGATACATTTGTAATTTTCTCAAAAATATATTCATTAAAATATAAAAAGTAATTTGTTACTTCATTAAAAGCATTTTTTCCAAATGCAAATATTGTCTATACGGTTTAAAAATTAGCACTAGGATCAAATTTAGAAAACCTGTGTAAATAAATATCCATCAACCTACCTTTATACATTACTTTCTGCATAGAAGCAGGGACACCTAGGAAGAAGTGTTCATTATAATCAGTCAGTAATAGATTGTAATGTACTATGCTTTAAAGAGTAGATCACAGATATGCAACTTAAACTCATATACCAACAAGACAAAATTTTCAGTAAGGATACAACTTACAATGGTAATTTCAAGTATCACTATTGTATTATTAACAAATAATGTACTAATTTGGAAGCCAAGTATAAAAATTAGGGGTTTCAAAAGTTATCTGTTAATATTAATGTATTTGAAAAAAAAATATTCAAGTGAATAATTATAAATAAAAATAGTTAACTGCTTTATTTTAAGCAATTAAAGATTTTAACTTTTTTAAGTCATAACACTTAATTGCTACTTCAATGCACAAATTTAAATTATTTACAGAATTCAAAAGAATCTTCATCTTCAAAATACTGAATACTATTAATTCACTTCATACTAATAAGTATTACATTTAAGAATATTTAATTAAGGATAAGTAATTTAAGATGCAGCATTCATAAGCTGAAATTATTAAAAAAAATATTAAAAAAATGATAATTTAAATATTTATAATATGAGTCAACTGAATTCAGCAAAAGAAAGAACCAGATCTTATGAAATGACACACAACTGTTCAATATTTGTTAAAAACATTGTGAAGCAGTATCGAGTATTATTAAATATGCTCTTAAACAACACTAGTGAAATTAAATATATCATAATCTAACATATATTTTCAGATATCTTGATAACCAAAAATCAGACATGACTATCCGACTATAATAATATGAGTTTTACGGAACCCTCTATGGACCCCCCCCCCCTACATACAGCATTTCCATATTAACAATCTTTTTGAAAAACAAAACAAACAAAAATTTTGAAGGCAAAAACCAACTCAAAATTTGAATTTCTCTACTCTCTCAAAAATAATGGATGTTCATTTTGACTAATTTTCCATGATCTAATAGCAAATCAAATACTTTTCTGTGACTTGAATACAGCAAAGTAAAATTCAAGAAGTTCTTAAGGACTGAGGATCTGAAAATTCACTTCAAGTCCAAATTCATCAACAAATGAATCAAAGTATTAGATTTTTAAATTCATTGCAGTTTCAAGTATACAAATGCTTGGAAGAAAATAAAGAGAAGTAAAGCACATATTAATTATGAACAGAACAAACAACTCAAAACGATATCTCTATTTTACAATATTATGTGTTACTAACTATTTTCATGTGATCTTTTAATACTTAAATATGATTACTATTCACTTATTATCATTTTTTACAATCATATCACAAGGATTTTATGGATCAAATTGCAACATTTTATACATTGAAATAAATTAAATAAAGAAAATAAAAATTATAATAAGTAAGTTGTTATAATTCAGTGAAAAACTGCAACTTAGAATCATAACCAGCAATGTTTCATTGTACAATCATGGAAAATAAAAGGAGTCACTCAGTTTTACTCTTTTCATTGTTCATCATACAATAATCAAAAAAGGTATAATTCTAAAGTAATTAACATAAGACTTTTAAGAAAGAAAGAAAGAAAAAAAAAAAAAAAACCCTAAAAACCTTCATATATTGAAATAAGAACAAACTTCAAAATTTCCAATGGCAACATCCATTTTTTTCATCAAATTTTAAAACTTTAATAAAAGTTCCTCAAAGAAACCAAGTCTTGTTAGTTTAGTTTAGAAAGTCTTGTTAGTTTTGAAATTAACAGCTAACAAAATTTTGGTTTTCTAACGTTAAAGTTAAATTTTGAACTTTTATTCATATCTTTAAAAATAATTAATGATCTAAAGATTTTGCTATTAAAATATAATATATTGTATGCATATATATATTATCATAAAAAAAAGTTATTTTTAATAAGATAAAAAAAATTACAGTTTAAAATGTATATATATTTAAATACTCAATATTACTATACAAATCTCAAAATTCATAAGATTAATCTGCCATAATTATAATTATTATAATATTGTTTATTATAACAAATGGAATAAAGAAATCTAAGCATTAGATTGTTTTTTAGATAACACATTCAGTATCATTATTTATGATACAAAATATATCTATATTTATTCTCTACACATGTAAAACTGGGGTGTGTAGACCAATTTTATTTTTAAAAAAAGAAAGCATATTATAAGTACTTTTTAAGCACCTTTATAGAAAAAGGAAGAATCAACCAAAACGTTGTATTTTTTATTACAGAATTATGAGTTGATGAATGAAACAATGATAAAATAAAATAAATTGAGTATTAATTAAGTACATGTTCAATTTCATACAAATATGAAATACATAATCTTTCAACAATTTTTCCCTTCATGTGCCAGCATCACTTTATCACTTGTAACATAAGATTCATTGCTAGAAAAAACATATTGGCATTGGCAATTTACTGAAGAAATAATTTCAACTCAGACTGAAGAAATAATTTCAAAACTTTAAAAACACAATTGTTTTTATGCATATGATTTACAAACTTATGTACATCAGATACATAAAAAGGTAAAAGTGGATCATCACTCAGATATATTCAAAGAACTGATGCTAAGTTCAGTTCGACAACACATGTGAAAAAAGTTGAAAATGCCTCTCCAAAACTTTATTTCATATTTCATAATAAAATTATTATCACCTCACCCTCAGACACAAAAATTAGGAACCTTCAGTTATATATAAAGAGTATGTTCCAAAACTGTTTGGCAAATTGAATTCAAAATTCAAGATAGAGCTACAATTTCAGGGGGGAAAAAAATAACTAACCAAATTTCATTTATCAACATTTTTGTTTATTTTTACAATGCTTAATGTAATGCTTTGCATTTAAAAGCTACTATGTACTTTTGCGTTTTGTACAAACAAAATTTTCATGTAAATGGATGTGAATGGTAAATTCAAAATTTAGTAGAAATCTGCAAATTTAGAAATTTCAACTCAAAGCATTTTTCAATTATCATATTTACAAACACACATAATTCCCAAAACATATTATTCAGAGGTTTAAATCAGTGAGACTGGGCAAAATCTCGAGTGCAAAGTTTTTGGCATTCACAGTTCTTTCGATTTGATTAGTTCATCTATAAAAAAGGAATTTTCTTGGCAATAATTTATTTTTGGCAAAAGACACAAGTAATTTTGGAGCACCATGAATTGTTCTTCCTTTATATTTAAAAGCCTTGAATCATTGTGTATTCACTTATTGAAGTCTACAATGAATTAATACACACTCTCCAGCATATAGATAAAAAGTTCTAAATGTTTGCACAAAAATTAACTGAAACAAAAATATTTAAATGATTCATTAATAGGGACTCACTAAATATTGTTAAACTAACAAACACTCAACAAACAAGCAATGTTAACAACTAACAGTCGTGGTTTTATATGAATGCATAAAGTTAAAAAGAATTTTTCTACATCTAAACAAGTAAAGAAAGAGGAAAAAGAGAAGGTGAAGAAGCAAATGAAATGAATACATTTTCCCATTATTATTAATATTTCTTTACACTATTTACTACTAACCAGCAGATTTATTAAACACAGAAAGACCCAACACTGCAAAGAAAATATAAACTATAATCAGGATCTACAATGATGAAATTTTTATTTTGTCATCAGAAGAAAAATATAAGCAACAGGATAATAATAATAAAAGCACTTTTAAGGTCCATAAATAAAGACCTTTAATGATGCTACGAACCCAGAAAATGAAGAACTTCAAACAATTTCAATCATTCACTAAATATTGACCAATATTTTAATTTACGATTTTGGCATAAAATTACTTATTTTAATTTAAATGAAGGGCAGAGAAAGATCAAATAAAACTGAAAAACAATAAATCTCAATTTCTTACTAATTAAAAAACTGTTTATTATATCTTTTTGGAAAGAATTTCAAACTTTTAAGAACAAATACAAAAATGAAATTTATTTTTATTCTCAAACTTTTAAATATAATTATGTTGTTTTTAGTAACTTATATTTAGATATTTTATGTTTTTATTGATATCATTATTCTATTTGATATGATAGGTTGAGAAATGCTAAATTTTATTCTAAGACAATTTAATTAACTTTCTTGCATTTACGTAAATAGGTTGTAATATCAATTTTTGATTATTTAGCTGATTACTTCTTAAAAATATCTTTGGAATAATTATGAGAATAATAATTCTTTTAAATATATTTAATTATATCATCTTTTAAATTTTTCTTCATATAAAAATCAGCAATGTGAAGAATAATAATAGTGCATCAATAATGGAAATTAAAGATATGAATAAACATTTAGAATTATGTCCTGCAATTAGCTTCTCACATAGTAATACAAATACAAATATATATTGTGTAGATGTCTTCATATAATGAAATCTTTTGTTTGTAGAGAACACTAAAATCTGATAAAGAAGGAAAAATTATCAGTGAATGAAATGCACTGCTTTATATTATATTATATACATATATTAAAGTGGTCTATGATTTCATGTCTATTTATGAGTAGTAAATAGTGATAAGAATAATATATACTGATAAAGAAATGCAGGAACAAAATGCAAAAAGAATAAAAATTAGTCAGTTTTTCGTTCTCAATTGTTAAGATATTAATGTTAACACTAAAATTAATATTTCTATTAAACAATAAAAAATATTTTTATTTTTATTTCTTTTGCACAAACCAAAAAAAAATCCATTTTAATGCTATTAGCATAATGACAATCATGTGTGGGTGCAATTTAAACAAAATTTTCAATGCTACTGAATATTTCTTCCCAGAAAACAAACAAAATTATCTCAAAATTTTTTTACAACAACTATTTTGTTATGAATGGAGTAGCAATTTTAGCATGTAGATTGGAACTTTACAGATGCTTTAAAAGTTTTAAAATAATAATAATAATAAATATTATTACTGACATGCAAAGAATATCTAAATAACATGAAGATAAATATGGAATCTATCCCTTAACAGAAAATGTCCCCCAATGTCATCATGGTATATTAACCAAGAGTCTTATTCCAAGTAATTTTCCCATGGGGAATCTATTCATGACATCAAAATTGGATGTTGCCATATGAATTTTCTAAGTTCATGCAATGTTAAATATGTGGACAATAACTTATAAAAACTTTAGGCCATTGCATTTTTCGGTATTCATTACTGCCTTTAAAATAATATTTTTAGTTTCACATAGGATGATCATGAGCAAAATAAAATTAATTAGCTTTTTTTTTTCTTTAACTATATATGAATGAATTCAAATAAAAAAATTTAAAAATCAAGAACACCATATATGAAAGCTTTAAAATGAACAATAAATTACAATAATGTATTTCTACAACTAAAGCTCTCTTCAGAAAACAACAAAATGAGTTAACTCAAGTAAAGTTTTAAAAAATTTTTTAAACTGGTAATCTGGTGATAGTGCAACAGCAGTCAAGCTCGAGGAGTGTTTTTTCCCCCTCTCCTTAACAAATTATTTGTAGTTAGTGAAGGTTGAGCTTATGAAAAAAATATTTCACAATAACCATTTATACTACTGATCAATCATTGATGAATGGAAACTTTTCTTTACAGAAAACATATACAAAGTACATAAAAAAATATTTACTGATAAGAGATTCAAAATGCTTTTTTAATTCCAATATAGTTTCATCTAAGGGAAAGCAAATATCATGTTTCTTTTTATTAAAAATGAGCTTGAAATCTACAAGTTCCTTTGGTTCTTCAAAGGATCCCACTGGTGTTCCATCAGCTGAACCGCATGCACCTAAAACAAAATTTAATGTATTTTTTTTAAGTTACACTTTAAAAATATTTAGTTAGAGTGGCATATAACAAACCTAACAAAAGTATTTTCAATAAGCTAGTGAAATTCAAAAATCAGACAGCAAAATAAACATATCAAACTGTCAAATTTAAAGTACAAGTTTATATCAGAAACTTTCAAATTTAATTGTGATACTTTTTATTTTAAAAATTTTAACTCTCTCTTTTTCTTCATACATATAGCTACACAGATAAAAGGAAGAATTTCAGTATTTGTTTGTGCATCACCAATATTCAGACAAATCTATCGCACTTACAGCCATGACATTTAGCACACTGAGTAGCAAAGATGACTCACTGTATCTCAAAGCCTCACTGTTAAAATTTTTTAATTTAATGTTTTTTTAATGATTTTTCAAGTGTATTTCCCCACAATATGTATTCTAATTATTGTAATTTTTTTTGGTAGTGGTGGGGGGCAATATTGAAAATAAAAGCAAACATTTGTCATTCTAAAGAAATTTATTTGGAACATCTGCCATAATTTAATGAATTCTAAGAAATTTTTAAAAATTAGTCATTTTTTATAAAAAATTTCTAATTAAAATTTTTCTATTTAACATTCTATCTCCATTGTCTTAAGTCATTATTCAGACACTTCTAATTTAAAATAATAATGATCAAAATACCTTCACTGAGAGATTTTTAATAATTTTTCCAGAGGAATAAAATGAGTTTTTTTGTCACTGATCCAGTCTTGAAACTTGAAAAAAGTAAGAGGGAGAGATTTATAGCAACAAAGGCTGTTATCCTAGATGTAGAGAGCATGAAATTTTCTCTACAAACACAAGAGCGTGCACAAAAACAGATTGAAGTTTATTGACTGATCCAGTCAATGATGAAATAAAACTCCCACAAGTAATGATTTAACATATTGCCAAATCAGAATTCAGATAATTACAATAAATAAACAAACATTTATGTAGAAAAAAATTTTATTACAATTGCTTGCTCATTGTTGTTTGGCAAGAACTCAAAAGTTTGGATTATGTATTTGAATTAGTGGAAAGTCAGGGATAATATTCAAATCAGTTTCAAATATAAATTGAATTTAAAACAGATGCATTAAAATGCTACTACAAAATTTAACTCCAACAAAAAGTCTATTTGAAAGAATTTTTTAAATCGTAACCAAATTGCAACAAATATTGATAAAAAAAAAATTTCTGCAAATAGCAAGATTTATTTTATACTTCATTTCTCTCGTGAGAAAGAAGTAGAACATTAATAACTTATCTGTGTTTAAGCATGGATATGAAATAATGAATTTAAGTAATAAAATAAGAACAGTAATTAATACTATATCAAATACAGAGCATTAATTGCTTTCTGTTACCCAATAAGCATCTTCATTATATTTACTTCTTAGACAAAAACTATGTTACTGGTATCACCCTGGAAAACTGTCATGCAAACAATTAAGATTTTTAATTCTTGATAACAAACTTCTTGCATTTCAATTTCCACCTGTTAAACAGGAGTACAAAAAATACTATTTATTTCATGGCCAAAGAACAAGAAAAGAGTTTTTCCAAAAAAATATCTTTTTCAATATAATATGATTAAAGATAGAAATAATTCTTTGATCATAACACATATTCTTTATAAAAAAAATTACATGAAAAATATTGTTACATCATAGCATTAATAGCTTTTATAACACCCAACAATTTTCCCATTAAAAGAAAATATTCTTGATAATTAAATTTTTTTTTGAATTGATGAAATTTTCAAAAAATACAATTTTACCCCATTAATTTTTAATAGTTCTATTCAAATAAAAGTAATTCAGAACTTTAAACGATTTCTACATGTTTTTAATTTAATTGATTTTCAAAGCAATAACACAATAATATTATCAATAACTTTTATGAGTTGAATATTTTAAATTCATATAAGGCTTTTTTCACACCAGGAAGGCCACCATTTCTGTTATTTCATGCTTCTAGGTTTAAAAAAAAAAAAAAAAAAAAATCTAGAATGATTTTACTTCATTTTTTTCCTCTTACTTTTTTGCACAGCATTGCTTTTAATAATATGTGACAAATAGTTCTACTCTAACTAAAATTAATGTAAAATGACTTTTTTTTGTTTTGTTTTTACAAACATACTTCTCAATATTTCAACCTAAAAGACTTGTCCTATTCTGGATAAGCTCCTAGCTTCTTAGAACTGTTTTTCACAGATTTACTCATGAAATATGTAGTGCAAAATCACATACATGTTTGCATTGCTCTTAAGAATGAAATAATCTGTTTATTTCCAGGGATTTTTACTATTCATAAAATTCACCTATACAAAATCAAAACTAAATAATAATTACCCTAACAAAAGGGGGGGGGGATTACAAACACAAAATGAAAAATGACTGAAAGAATATATTATCAATGCATTTTTAAATTCAAAGGAATATTCTATCAAAAGAAATTATTCAGTGGCAGCAACAATACATTAACTTATTGCCCACCAACCGTTGTAATAAATCAGTTACACATTAGCAGAATGCTTAAACCATTTGTAGATATAAGTTGAAAATTTTTTCTAAAAGAATAAATCAAGAGAAAGTTTTTGAGATATTACGTTATCTTTTTTCAGGAAATTACTAAAGAAATATGTACCTATATCAAATAACAAATTTAAATTAATTTAATATATTCAATAGTATTTTAGATTTAGAATAATTTTGTTTCACATGAAAGGAATTTTAAAGATACACAAAAGGATGAAAGAAAATAACAGCAATTAGTAAAAGATCTGTATTTATAATATTTTGTAAAACTCGGGGGAGGGGCATATACCTAATAAACAAATAAACAATCAAATAAAAAAAACTGCTTAAAGAAAATATCTGCAATAGCATCAGATGCTTTATAATTCAGCAATCAGAAATCAAAGTAGAAAAATAAATTAATTCTGGATTATAACATGGGGTTAATATTTTATATCTAGTCATCAACTTTGACTGTTAATAACAGAAAATGCATACTTTCATTTTTATAACACCTTTATTTTTATAATCATCTTTATGTTCAGGGAGAACAGCTGATTTTTTTCTCTTTAAATTAAAAAATGGCCATTAAAATTGAAAATAATAATAGCAAAGGGAATTGAATTAGTTCTTAATTATAGGTTACCTTTTTCATAGAATACAAAAGTAAAATTATTTTCACTAATTGATCAATGACTGTTGTTGACTGTTGAAAAAAAAGTGAAAACTTTATATGTATATAAATATCTGTGCGAGTATGTTAGTTTATGTGTGTGTGTATATATATATACATACAGGTACGATGTTTAAAACTTTATTCTCCATTGTAGTTCTGTATGTTGATAAAATGAACTTCACTTCTCTAAATCATTTTGATTAGGAATACAAATCCTAAAATGAGTATTGATTGAAACTCAATCTAAAAGTAATGAGTTAACAAATTATATCGGATTATCATTGCAATACCATAAATTACCTAAGAAACCTCTGAGAAATTATACAATTTTTTTAAACAATGTATTGATAAACATATATAATATGAAATATAAAAAGTTAAAACAAACAATGTACAGGTTAGTAGACTTAAAACAGCTTCCTCTTTAAGAGAAATTATAATTTTTGTGAAGTTATAAATATTACAATTTTGAAATACCTTGTAAGGAACTTTCTGAGCCGAGCTCCATATCTGAAGAAGTCTCAGCATCTTCTCCACCACCAGTATCAGGAACTTTAAAGTTCTCTTTACTCACAATCTCACACTCATTTTTATTACCTTCTAGCACTGCACATCCTTCAATAATCTGCTCTGTACAGGCAGCTAAAATATAAATATACATCCATGTGATAATTAAAATAAAAAAAAAGGTAACTGAAAAATTATTCAGAAAAAATAAGCTTATTTTTGTTTTTGAAAAAGAAATAGCACCAGATGATCATATTTTGTAACTAATTCCTGTTGGGGCAAACTGGGAAATGAGTCAAAAACTAACTAATTTAAGACATCTTGACTTTGACACAAATGAAAGGAAAATGAGTACGTATAACAGAAACAACTATTCAAAGTATATACTATAGCTATCAATAAGCTGTCACTGTCTACAAAAATTAGGCCTTATTACATACTTACCTTAATACATATAAATAAAATAGTTAAATTAACATTACAAACCCAAACTATCTCCCAAATCGTCCTGTTTCACAAATATCCGAATCATGCAATTCTTTGGAGTGGATAGCTTAATTTTAGGAGTGGAAAGTAGTGAATAGAATAGAAGAAAAAAGTGAAATTCATGACTAGATGCACACATTTTCTATGGAGTGCCAGTGTCCAAGATGATATTGATGTGAATTGTTTTTCAAATCATTTAATTGGAATGAAGGAATGAAAGACAATAACTAAAAAGAATACAAATTATTTACCTGTATCAAAAAAAAAAAAAAAAAAAAACTGCATTTAAAGGATACACATTTTTTGCATTTTTATTATAACTGCCATAAATCTGCTTTTAAATTGTTTTCATATATAAGATATTAAAATATTTAATTCCTTTAGCAAACATTTTTTTAAAACTCTTTTATTACCAAAATTATTCAGTTTTTAATTTTAGCTCCTATTTTTTTTTCTCTTCTTCTTCTGATTTCCTTTGGCAATTTAATTATTAATTGATTTTTCATTTTAACTAGCTGGGTTCACTACTTTGCCAAACAAAGTATGCTAGATACTAATTAGATAAGCAAGATCGCTAATTTTTATCAATTTGTCCTCCCTCCAGCTTCTCATGATTTACAGATTTTAGAGAAATAAGGATTTTTAACTACAGATAAATCAATTATTCAAATATAAAAATAAAGTTTGACATATTCAGTTTATGAAAAGCTTTGATGTGAAAAATTGAAAAACTAGGAACTAGCTGAGAAATGTCTACAGGTGAGTTATAAGTATGGATAATATTTAATTCATCATCTTAATGCCATGCATATACAAAAATCATGCTGATTCATGTAATACTTATTTAACATGCACTAATTATGAAGTTATGCAACAACAAATAATATGAAATTAAAGTATAATTTGCCTTGATAGTTGCATTTTTAATGGCTCTCTGATAACATGGAACTTAAATGCAATAAGAAGGTGGGTGTACATAATAAACAGACCAGCTGTGAAGTTCCACACAACCAATATTTCTGGCCAATCAACTGGTTGTCTAAGTGGCTAGTAGAATATAGAATACATTATAACAATAGAAATCCAGATTTTTTTTTTTTTTCAGGAATTGACTTTATAAAAGAAATGCAATTTAAAAATTCCTACAAAAATTTTAAATTACAAAGAAAAAAAAGCACATATAAAAGCTTGTTTTTTTTTTTAATATTTGAATTTGGCAATATAGATTATGTTAAAAATAATTGAAGCTAGGGGGTTGTAAATTGCTTCGCAGCTTTAACTTCTAAACAATAGCAGCTATTATAAAATTTTTATTACAAAAGGTATATGTTTTAAAGAGACAATAATTTGCAAAATTTGATTTATTTTCCTATCTTCAATCATGAAGATGATTTGGGAGAAGAAAATTTCATATCTCTCACTATTTCCACCTCCTTTGAACTTGATGTCCCATCTACAAATACATCTAAGATTTTTACACTCCTTACAACAAACTCTAGGGATGTTAAAAATACATTTAAAATTATTATAATTATTGTGATTACAACATGGGCAAAGCATAAGCATATATGAACATCTGAATAAAGGATGGTTTTGGATTTAAGGGACCATGATTGGTGAAGATCTATTAAAATTTTAAGGAAGTCATGCCATGAGAACTATTGCAACAGATAGTTTTCCAAGGAAGAATCTATCTAAAAAATATGTATGCAGCTCTGATCGGAAATTATCCCCCCTCCCCCCCTAAAAAAGATCATGTTTAAAATGATTTAAAGCAAACACATACACATATGTAACATGCTGATTTCTTAAGTATTACACAGCAAATTATTAACTTATATTAAATAAAATTACAAAAAAAAAATCCACCAAATTTACAAAAAAAAAAAAAAAAAAACGGTTGATTTTTTAAAAAAATCTATATATAGAAGAAAGAAAATTTTATGAATACATATACATTTTATCATTGAATAGCTTCTATTATAAGCTATAACAGTAAATAATGGTAAAATTTTGCAATCCAAATACGGTAGAGTTCCCATGTAAATACAATCTATTAACTTAATTAAATATCTTTTGGCAGGGCAGTAAATAGCTGGCGAGTATATGAAGTACACATTAACGAAAACAAAAGTAAAAAAAAATTACCAATAACGATCTTGAAAAAAGAAATAATAATAATGAATTCTGTTGCCAATATTTAAGAATTTCAATTTTTTTCTGTTTAAATGTCAACTCATTTGATTTTTTTTGTATATATAATAATCGAGAATAACTCATTTGATTATATATATATATATAATTCATTAATCATTAAACGCTCCAAAAAACTATAAATCTTCAGTGACAAGCATTCTTTGAGTGACAAAGCAATAATGCATTCATAAAGCAAGCATCTTGAGAATATTGCGACAGCAGATCGAAATTAAAGACCCGTAAGCATTATCTATATTTTACCAGCACCATTACAAAAAGATAACTTAGCTCAAGAAAAATAAATAAATAAACAGTTTACTTTTAGTTTCCTTACTGTTCTCATCACTTGCCATGCTTGAATATATTACTTATCTCTCATTCGCTTCTCCAAACTTCTATTTTCAACAATCACAATAAGCTTCTGATGTTGTTGCCATACATATTGTTGCAATTCAATTAGGAAATTAAAGAATGGTTGTACCGAGTTTTTCTTCCTTTACTGAAATAAAAATAATTCATTTTAAGAATTGGATATTTGAATTTAGAAATAAAATTGTCCGAAAATATTTCGAGATTTCATAGAAACGTATGTCAGTCAATTATGACAAATTTCCGTTGATCAGAGAAAAAAAGTGGCAACTCTAATTTTGAAAGTTTCGTATTTATTTTTATATTGTGGGGAATCGAGTCCGAATTGTGAATAAAGTACGGTATTATAAAGTTTCATTTCCAACTGAAAGGATGAAATTTGGTAGAGGGATCGTGAGATCTAACAGACGGTGACATCAGATTGCATTCAGAAATCTATTTTCGTCATGATATCCACCATCATTAGTATATTTTCTTATTTAAAATGGTATATTAGACCGGTAGTGAAATGGTTTTTAAGAAAAACAACTAGATTATGTGAACTACAGAGAATATGTTATGGGGAAGAATTTGGTTTCAAGCGATCGAGCAAAATTGGTATGTTAAAAGTAATTAAAAAAAGATTGTCACTGTATTTTTTTTCTTTTGCTGTACTTAAAATTAAGTTTATCATATATATATATATGTATATAAATAAGTAACCAATCTAAAGTAAGAAATATTTTGAAAAAGAAAAAATAGTTTCGGAATCGCAATTAAAAATTATTTCTTATTCAAACTAAAACCAAAAAAAAAAAAAAAGAACAGTTTATATATATATATATATATAAACTGTTCTTTTTTTGGTCCATATATATATATATAAATTTAAGTCCTACTTAATTTTTATCTTACTTTAGCCCATGTTAATTTCATTCTAAAATATTCCCTTATTTCCTGATCCAATTCTCACTTTTTCTAGTTACTTATTTCTTATGCTTCCTTAACAAAATTGCTGACACATTTATTCCCATGCTGGACACGAAGTGATAAAAATCCTTAACGATTGTAGATCTCTTGAAAAGATATCTACCCTTGCCAAATGTCAAGGAAATCCCTATAAGAACCTTACAGTAAAATCACTAAGATAAATTTCTCTCCCTTTTGCTTTTGTGTCACAATGTAGAATGATGCATGGCCTTCTTGCTTCTTACTTATACATTATATACCTTCCATGTAAAATAAATCGAATTTAACATTCCAAAAGTTTTTTCTTTTTACCTACGTAAGTGCTGAAATTATATTTACATTACATTATACATATATTCACTGCTAGGATTCCCTGTAGATAATTCTTCATATGAATTTTAATTTACTAACTATAGCATTTTATTTCTTTTATCAGCTGCAGGGTTTCATTTATGAAGTTGAGAGATATGTTTCATAGAACTTCTGATATTCTTATGTTTACTGTTAGTTTTCAATGTATATTTTTTTACATTTTTTCTCAAAATAATTCTAATTCTGAAACTATTGTGAATGTTTCTTAAATGCAAAATTAATCTTTGGGTATATAAGTTGCTCACAAAAATATTTTAAGTATAGATATAAAATGAAGGGGAATAACAGATAATTTAATTAGGAAGTTATATAAATTTATTTATGCTCTGGAATTAAATGTTTTTATTTTTTGCTACATAACTAATTAAATTCCATTTAAATGAAATATTTTTTTTATCCTAAACTGGATTTCAAATATAATTGCAACTTTCTTGTATTGAATTAGCAGATTCAAAATGATAACAAGCAAATAAAAGAAATAATAAAAGCTGTATGGTATCATATTAGTTGAATGCAAAATTAATGGAACTGTATTTACTTAATGTTTAATTAAAAAATCACAAATAATAATTTCACTTTGAGAAGGTGCATTATCATTATGCATGAAGTAAAATCATTTCACCATATTTCAGGCCATTTTTGAAAAATTGTTTCATAGATATGGTGCAGTTAATTGGAATTCATAATACATTACAATAAAAGGAAACTATCATTTTTACCATGATTTTTTAATGACTTTGACATGGTCTTCCTTCACCTTTCCAGAACCATCCACTTTATTATGGATTTATTTCTGTATTAAAAGCTTATATCCAAGTTTGAACATTGGAAATACTCCATTTTAAAAAGGAATCACCTTGATAAAGCATTTCTTTGCCCATCTGAGCACATTACAATTTTTAAAACAAATTCATTTTTCTTAGAACAACTCAAGGAGCATCACATTGCACCTAAATGATCTTTTAAAATTCCTTGATAGGATACAAATGATGTAGGGACTCATTCGGTAATGTCTCTCGCAGTTAAACAACAATCAGCAAGTACCAATTTTCTTATCTTATTGATATCTTGATGATTAATAAAAGTAAATGGTCCCCCAGACTGTGGATAACCTATGATAGCTTCTTTGTCAACTTAAAACTTTTTATACAATCAAAAAACTGTTGCCTTGAAAAGCTTTTTGCAACATTTCAAATGCATTTATAGCAGAAATTTCATTGCATAAAAAAATTTAGTGTATGTTCTTTGCTTGCTAACATATGCTGTTTCAAAAACATCAAAAATATAACAATTCTCACCTTATTAAAAACAAATTTATTTCCAATTAAACTGTAATAAATTCCTAAGTGTTGCCGGATGTTGCTAAAAATCATAAAAATATGTGATAAGTGTTTGCAAATGATATTTGCTATAGATATATTTTAAATGTAGCATTCTGGATCATTATAGTTGTATTGATTGTGCAGCTCATTTCCACTTGTTATCTGTTATGATTAGATTTATTTGGATGTTTTTATTAGCCTTAGAGAATAAAACAATTGTGTGATTAGGTAGAATGTGATTGCATAATTTTTTTCCTTTATAGTTTGCATTGATTTCATTTTTAAAATTAAAAAAAGAAAAGTCTTAAAACTTAATTGATTCATCTTTCTAATATCTAAATATAAATGAATTCTTTTAGAGACTTCTCTGAGCTTATCTCGTACCAAGGACATACTGCAGATGGTTCAACAATTAAATAATTTGTCTATGCAAGGAAGATTTGTAGATAAAGCCATGAAAAACTGTGTTGAATATGCTGTGAAACTTACTATAGATGTTAAAGACATAAAGCCAACTTTTCATATGCGGTTAGTTGTTAATGTGATATTTTATTCAATTTGTAATGTTTGTCAATTAACTATTAATGCATTCATAATGTGGTTATTTTTCTGTAGGTTTATCAACAATTACAAAATCTGCCTTTATCAAATTTATGGGTACAAGCAGCTACTCCATGAAGTAGAAGTTTTACGGAAATCACCATATTCTTCAGAAAACAAAGAACATGAGGACAAACTGCTTAAGGTAAGTGATGTAATATTTTCTTTATTTCATAATTTTAATGAAGTGTGAGCTATAGCTTTAGAAAGATGATCATAAGAATTTCTAATATTGCAGTCATTCTATACAAAAATCAAAGCAGCTTTCTGTTTTTAAAATCTGTATTTTATTTAAAAAGTTTCTATATTCTTCATTTCCATTCATCAGAAAGTATATTTTAAAATAATGTTTTTGCAATCTTAATTAATTTTTGCCAATGAAATTTTTTTCTGTTTCTTTTGATTTTATAACTTAATTTACATTTGAAATTTGTTGCATTTCTATTGCTTAGGTGAATTCTATAACAATTTGAAGACTGATTATGGAATTCATAAAAATCTGTCTGAATTTATTTGTTTAAAGTTGTTTAAATTTGTTATTCTCTATTTTTTTTCTGTAATTCAAATTTTTATTAAAAATCTTGGTATGCAAGAATATTTTCTGTAGGAAATGTAAGGAAAGAAAAAGGCCACAAATAAAGCAAGGCTTTGAGATATTTCTTTATGTTTTTATTCTTGATGATTTTTTTAAAATAATCAATTTTATAAACTACTTGACTTACCTGAAGTCACTTATTTTTGCATTGTTATTCAAAATTTTAGAACTATCAAAATTTCAAAATTACATTTATAATTTTATGGTACGATTTTTATAAATTTAATCTTATTCGGTCCATATTTTTGAAAATGCAATGAGTGGTGAAAGGAAAAACATAGTCTTTCTGTTATAAACGTTTTAAAAAGGGTTTTACACTTTCCTTCAGTCCCAGCTTTTGAAAATTTTGAATGCTCCCCACTGCATGTCTTGGAGTTCTGCCCAGAGAGATACGATGTGACATAAATATACACCATCTAAAGACAGAATCTTAACATCATCATATTTCCAAAGGGTGGGTGACCTTCTGATCATTCCCAATTGTCCAAATTCTGGTCTTTCAGTGTGAAATGACAGAAAGGCAATTTAACAATGTAAAATTTACAAGGCTGTGTTGAAAAGTTTTATAATGACATGAGGATCGTAACCCTTCTTAAACCCTAGGCAATATTTTATGTTGTAAGAAATGGTGCCATAAGATCAACTGCATTTGAATAGTTGATCTGGCTATATATATTATTGTTTGAAAAAAAAATTGCAGCCAATAAATAAAAGTATTATATAAATTGATTTATGCTTTTAATATTTTACATCTTTTGTGCCTTACATATACTACCTTCTTGATAAGCAATCAATTCACTATTGTTTAAAGGAACTGTTATGAACACTAGGTATAAAAATTCAGTAAAGTCGAGTCAACATAGCATGTCTATAAAAGAGCACTATATGCTATGTTATATAATAAAACCTCATTAAATCATCATTCAAGGGGCAAAACATTTTTGATTGCTTAAATGGAGTGAGAATTTTTGGAAAAAAGTTCTCACTCTGCTTACTTCAAATATTTTTATGAATTGTTGTATGATTCAGTGACAAAAACTAGATTTTCAGAAATCAGTGCTTGCAAATGAGTGATTGGGATATAAAAAAACAAAAACAACTTTTTATGCTTACCATATTTTATTTTATTTTAATTACTTTGGTACATTCAAATAATCCAACTATACTGATTGATAATGGTGCTAATTATCGGAAATAACTTTATTTTCTAAAATTTTTAAGGCTTTCAATTCATCCGTTGCATCTTGAATGGATATTAAATAATGTTAGACTTCCTCCAGGGCTTAGATTGTTTTTGTCGTGTTGGTTTGGGTTTGATCTATATTCTAGACATTTCTATCCTCACTCGAATTGTTTTGTTTTTCTTCCAGAAATTTAGATGTCAAAGTTTTTACTGTTGCCTATAAGCAAATTTTGATGTCACTATCAATGTTGACAAATACATTGATTGCATCTTTTTAAATTTGCAATTTGCAAAAAATTTTAAAGATTATATTCTTGAGTATGATTCCCTCCACTCTGAAAAAAAATTAATTCATAATCCAATTTTTATTCATTTGAGGTCTTAATAATTTTATTTTGGGTATAGCCAACATATAATAATTGCATATATGCAATAGATATAGTGTTTTAATAAACTGAAAAATATTTCATTCACCAATATATAATTTATTTGATTTATGTACATTTCTTAATCATAATTATCTGTTGCATGACGAATCTAATTGTTGAGGAAATTAGTTATTTTGGAAGGTTGTTTGAGGTTAATATAGGAATTATTTGATTTTAAACAGCACTTTTCTGGTTATTTTAGCTTTTCTTTATAAGTCAAAATTAATATTATGAATTATAAACAGTTGGCAACATCACAAATTTGGGGAATTTGATTTTCTCTAAAAGGAGCAATAAACTGAGAGAGTGTAAAAATAATTTTTGTGTATCATTTGTTTAAAAGTTAATATGGAAAGATGCAAAATCGTACCCCCCACCCCCCATTTCATCTCCTTTAGATGGCCATAAAAACTTTTTTAATATCATAATAAGTATTTCTTGATGCTAAGGAATATATGTACCAAATTTCATTCAGATCCAACAAGGAGCGTGGAATTGTATAAGATTCAAACATATAGACAAATGAATTTTCAGTTTTATACTGAGAGATTTTTTAATCTTTATATAATTATCAAAATCTAGTAAATTTCTTTAAAACTTTATTTTCACTTTAGTTATTTACCAAAGCATTACTTTGTTCTATAAAATTGCCATTTTTATTTGTTGAATGCTAACAAGATTTGATGAATTCTATTTTTTCCCCCTTTGCATTAAATAAAGGCAATTTCCTTTTGAAAAAATAGAAAGTCTTTTTTATGATTGTCTTTTTAAATTGTATCATTGATCTTATCTTCTTTATCAGTATATATTTAGTTTTCTGTAAATTTTCTATCTTAAAAAATTATTGAAAAAAAAATTGTATTTTATAAAATAAACTATAGATCTGAATCATTCATTGAGCATAATTACTTTTTTAAAAAATCTCAAACAAAACAAAGAAAACTGAATTTGATGTATCCAAAAAATATCTTTTAATTTGACTCATCTGAACAATGTGTGTAAGTTTAGAAACAAAGTTTTTTATTTTGAAATTTGGATTGCTATATAACATTTAATGGGTTTGATATATGATGTTAATAGACATATTTTCATCTAGCTTTGTAACAAACCTTTATAGCTTTAAAAATAAACAAATTTTGGAAGTTATATAGATAAAAGTTTGAAACTTTGTATATATGTCAGTGAATGTAGTGGAAATATTTTACCTATTGACTTTTTTAAACCATGGAGCCTATATAAAGATTTAATATTTTAAAACGTTTTATAAACTTTAATGAATATCTAAGAACAATAGTTAGGAAATAAATGCTTGTTTCACATTTTTGGGGCAACTTATATGATGGTCAATAGATATATAATGTTAATGATGTTTCTTGTGTCTGCCATAGACAATTCTTGGCATCTCCCTGATGTCATTGTGTATCTAGGAGCTAATGGGATTGTTTCTCTCTGTTAAATCATGCTTTTCTATTTAATAGTTGTTTCTATAATTTGTGATGATTATAATAGCTTTATTTATTTATTTTGTAAATTATATGAAAAAAATATGGAATGTTATTACATATTTATATATTAAAATTATAAAGATTTATTTATTGAAAAATAAATAATTCCTTTTAAATTTAATAATGATGGCAACAAATAAGTGTTTTTTTAAATATGAAAACCAATTTATTTTCAATCTTTAGTAGACTTTTTAAAAAATAGAAAGTTAACTGAATTTATGTACAAACATGGTTACTTTTCAACATAATCGCCATGAAGATCCAGATATTTGTTGTATTATTGGATCGAGTGTCCCCTTTTCAAAAAACATTGATTTAAGAGGGGCCTTAATGTTCCTTTTAAATTACTCTCTTATATATTTTATTATGTTAATTATTTGACATGAAATTTATTTTAATTAGCACTTTGTAAACTTTTATTGTTTTCTGAAAAGCAGTTAATATGTGCATCTTGAATTTACTTCTTCTGATGTTTCTGCTTTCCTTTTATGCTTAAATCATGGTTTTATCTTTATTTTCCAGTTATGGTCTTTATTGAATCCAGACAAACCTTTACAGAACCGAATCTCGAAGCAGTGGACAGATATTGGATTTCAAGGGGATGATCCCAAAACAGATTTTCGTGGAATGGGAGTGTTAGGATTAGAGAATTTATTGTAAGTCTGAAACAATAAGGCTTTTGGTTAAAATAAAAGTTTGTTTTAGTCTTCTAACATTTTTTTTTTTTTTTCTTCCTTAGGTATTTTGCGACAGAACATTCTGAGATTGCCCGACATGTATTGCTTCACTCAAATCATCCCACTTATGGGTATGTTCATGGGTGTTTCTGAAAAAGAATAATCTATATAGGGCATTTAAGTGATTTCTTAATTTATCTAAAGAGTTCCCGAGATATTTGTTTTGAACCTACGAAACAGAAATTTAAAAAAGACATTGTCTGATATGCATTTGCTGTAATACTCTTTCAAATGCTGTGATAAATTAATCAGATGATGAGAGGAATGGCAAATATCATTGTAATTTAAATATATTTTTTTGTTTTTTTATAAAGGTGTCAAATTTTTCAATTGCTACCTATTAACCAATCATGAAAGTCATAATGTTTAATTAAAGACAATACTAATTTGATATTGAAATAATTTTTGAAGGTTTCAATTATTTCCTTTTTTTCTCTTTTAGATTTCTTTTTAAAAATTTTCTGTCTTATTTCAAATAGTTTTCTTTCTTTGGACAAGATGTTAACTGTGTAAAACGCTATTAATTGAATTTTTAAAATGAATAATTGCATTGTCTGATATGCATTTGCTATAATACTCTTTCAAATGCTGTGATTAGTAAACTTAAACACTAGATATTAGATGCAAATTAGCAAACCTAAACACTAAAATATATATAGATGTGTATTGTAATCAGAAGTAAATTTTACACACATACATTAAAAAATACTCTGTTAGTAATTAAACATTTCATAATTACTGTTTTCTCTTACTCTCTATATTAAGTAAATTAATAATATTAGTAAATTTTATTTATAGCCAAAATGACTTTTGTTTATGAAACAGAAAGAGTCTGTTGTTTTTGTGGCTTGTGCAGTTGTTTTAGTCAAAAAAAATTTTGATTTGGATGAAAATAATTTCTAAAATATTTTTATCATATCATTAATATTAAAAAGTGGCGTGTTTCCCTTCTTAAAGCTTTGGATTCCTAGTTGCATTATTATGTCTTTTTGCAATAAAATTCAAATTACTGCAAGTTATTTTAGAATGATGAAAATTATTTACTGCCAAAGATATGTATTTTTAAATTTTATATTATCAGAATAGTTTTAGCATATACCCATGAGAAGAGTGTTTTTCAACCTTTATAAGATATTATAAACATTTTATTTTTTAGGTACTCCTTTGCAATTGTAGGTATTAATCTCACTAGTATGGCATATGATTTGCTTAGAAATAAAACTCTGCAAGTTCATTTTTATAACAGTGTGAAAGGAAAGCCTAAAATGAATGATTTTCATTATGTATACTGTAAGTACTCATTCTTTCTTCAATCTTTATTTTCTTAACACCATTTAATTTATAGTTAAGAAAAAAAGTTTTACTTTTGATTAGTGTAAAATTTTTTTAATTAAAGAAATTTATTTAAATCATCCTATGCAATTCAATTAAGAAGGCAATTTTAATCCAAACATAAAATTCTGAAAAGGCTAGAGAGCCTGATGGTAAAATATCAACTCTGGGAATCAAGGCTCAATTCTGCAGAAGAACCACCATGCAAACAGGTCTAGTGAATCTCAGCAAATGTCCTCTCTCTAGTGTAGAAGTTTGTAGGGAGAGTTATTAGTTCAGGTGTCATCTAATTGTGGTTCGAAATTTATGAGGTCCAACCTCCCAAGAAAGCCTGGTATTGCTTTTAAACAGTACATTAACTAGACTAAACTGAAAATGTTTAACCATGACCTTCGTAATACAAGGCCTCACAACTACCAACACCTTCAGCCTGTGACGTCATGAGGTTGGATGAATTCTGTAGAAAATGGTAGTCGTTATCGTAGTGAAGAATGGGAAATGTGTTATTGGCTTATTTGAAAGTTTCCTGATATTTTTGCATGTTAATTTTAATTTATCTTAATGAAGATGCCTAGTGCCTGCTGTGTTCCCAATTGTAAAAGTAATTACACACAAAATAGCTCCAATGTTTCTGTATTTTCGTTTCCAAGCGATGAAAACACTAGAAGAGCATGGATCTCTGCAATAAAGCGGGACAATTTCGTACCAACTAAATATAATAAGGTAAGTTTGATTTTTTTGTACAACTTTTAGTTAATTAATTCTTTTGAAATGTGAAACATTTAAAATTATGTATAACTTCCATTTATCTTTTGTCATTTTTGTTTGCTCTACATTTAGTTGCTTATGCTTCCAATTACTTTGGTATTGTTTGCTTGAGCTAAATAAAAAACTTCTTTGTTTTATTGTTACTTCTCATAGTCTTTTGTTTATTTGTTCATAATATTTAAAATGTTTTGTTTCTGTATCTTTTTAATTATACTTCATACACATTTTTGTAAATCTGATTTAGGCCTAATATTTGTTGCTAACATTTAGATCTGTGCTAAACATTTTCAAGAAAATCAGTTTTTAACAGTTAGAGAAGCGTTTAATACCAGTACAGGAGAACTTATTCAGGTACCACTAGAGTGTAAAAGGCAATTTTTTTAGAAATTTTTAATAATTATCACCAAAATCTTATAAAGTACTTAAGTGATTTATTGTTATTATGCTCCTATAAAAAAAATTAAAAATCTTCTAATGAATAATAAAACTTAATTTTTAATTATATATATATCATGACTATAGATTGTAGCAGATTAAACTTATATTTTATTCTAAAATATTATGTAAAAAAGTTAGATATAGTTGTAAAAACAATATGATTGATATTTGTAAGTTTTAAGATATAATAAGTAAGTAGTAAGATATAGTTGTAATAAAATATGATATAGGTTTAGAAAATGTAGTTTTTATTTGTTTCTCTATAAATCATCAGATTATATATAAAACAATTAATATTTATTATTATTTTTAAATATCATTTGTTATATACAATCTTTAATTATAAATAAATGCAACTTTTATAAAATATCTTAAACTTTTTTTAAAAAAAGTAATGAAAAGTTACTGTTTTTAAATCAATTTTTCATACCATTAAAATCAATTGATTAATTCATGTAGAATATTTTATTACTTGAATGGTAGTATAAATAATTACTATAGATATTCCAACATAATATTGAGCTAGGTATTTATTTTGGATGAATGCATGTTTCTGTTGATTTTAAATTTTATTATTTAATACTCAATATGATTTTATTTAATACTGTCCAACATATGTTAGCTTTTAGTTTATGTATTAAGAAAATATCTATTCATTTTTTTATTTTAAGTTTTAATAATTTACTAATTTTTTTTATCTAAAGAATTCCACTTTTTTTTTTCTTTCTAGGCTTGTACCTTCAATTTTCTCTAATTTACCCTCATACTTTTCCTCAGAATCAAAAGCAAGAAGAGAAACTCCAATGGATAGGGTAACACATAAAAAAAATGGGAAAACTTAAAAGCAGCTTTAAATAGCAGTCTCCAGGACATAGCAAAAAGAGAGGATATAGAAAAAATCAACACTTTTTCTGATTTAATTTTAAAATTTAAAAACTTTAAATCAAATACATGGAGTATAATCCAAAAAGCAAACAAAATAATCTTTTTTTGTCTAGGCACTTCTCAAGCTCCTAAGGTAAGTCATTCTTTATTAATTTCTTCCAAATTAGAAGTAATTTGTAAGTTTGTATTTTAACTTTATTTAATATTATAATTATTTTCCCTTGTCTATGTGGAATTTATAGTAATGTTGGAAAACAAAATGTATTTTGTTATTGTCTCTCTGTAAATAAAATGTTATGATTCAAATAGTGTGTGATTTTTTTATTTGTGTTTTCTTTTACTGTTTCTACAGATTGAATTGAAATTAATTATAAATGCATTGAAATGTAAAATCAGATATAATAAAAGTTAGTTTATTAAATTGTATGAATTACTAATATATAAAATGAAAACAATTTTTAATGTGAAAAAACAAGCTGTGAAAGTAATTCTTTTTCATCAACAGAATTAGCTGGTGTAAAATTTAAATTTTATATTAAATACATTAATATTTTATTTGAAAGTTCATAAGTAATTTGAGAAGTAAACAATTTTATGTTAACTTATAAAATACAAGTATTACCTGTCACTACAATAAAAAAAATTCATCAAAAGCTTTAAAAAGTATTAGATTAATTTAATTTTAAGCATTAAAAATATTCCCAGGGAAAAAACAAAACGATTTTTAATAAAATAAAATAAAAATCTCCATTAAAACAAGAAAAACTAACAATAATACCCCAATGTATATATCTAATAAATTTACATTGTGATTTAAATGTTATTAAATGAAGTTTGAATGTTATTAAATTGTCAATAAGCTATAGAGGACCTTAAGATTTTCTACCATGCCGTTTCTTTTATTTACACAGCGAAAAAATAAATAATTTTGAATTTTATGCAAGGTAAATGTCTTAATATTAATAATAAGTTATTTTTAAGTGAATTTAAAATATACCTAAACATCAAGGAAGAAAGCGGGATTCTGCTCATGGCAGCCAATCATCCTACCAGTGTGACGTCACAAATAAGTTGTGAGGCCTTGTTTTACGAAGGTCGTGGTTTAACCAGTGTTTCAATTTCTTAAAATGCAGTTTTGGCATTTTTTTCTACTTGTTAATATCACTTTTTTTGCTTTCTTTCTTTCATAGCACTTTGCACTTCTTATTTGTAATTCATCACATTTCCAGATATAATTTTATTTAAATATTATCTAGATTGAGATAGATTTCTGATGTGTGAAAAATGGTTGATGAAATATGAAACCTTAATTAGTAGAAGACATAAAAAATTAGAATTCTTCATTGAACTAATTGTATCTTTTAAAAATTAATTAATGTTAGATGTATTGAAAAATTATTTTTTTATTAACATTTTCAACTTTCTGGAAGCATTCTGTTACCCAAAACATATTAGTATAAGATGAAGGAGAAATTAGCATAGAATTAGAGTCAAGGTTTCTAAAATTATTTGTTTTGTAAAAATAAGGAAATTGACTTTTATTTTTTATCTCTGCTTCTTTGCTGATTTATATAATTACATATATTGTTTTTGTGCATAATTAACTTGAAAATAATTGAATGTGTTTAATGATTTTGATATTAAATTTTACAACTTTTATTTTATTTCATTGTTCATGAAATCTTTAAAAAAAAACATTGAAATCATATATTTCATAATTCACATTTTCTTCATTTCAGGTTACCTTTTTTATGAATTTGACAAATTTTGGTTGTCAGAGAAGCCACGAGACATCATGGAATTCAGTAGAATAAGAGCTAAATTCCAAGACAATGTTTTAAAACTGCTTCAAAATCCTAAGGCACAGCTAAAGTTGAGTTTCTTGATTAAAAATTTGTGATTCAATTAGGATGCAATTTTTTTTATATTTAATCATTTTTAAAACATTATTTGGTACTTAAAACATTCTATAGCATTTGTAAATTTATCTACAATTAGCCTCTCTCTTTGAAAATAGCAATTTTACTTAAATCACACATCACATTTAGTATTCCTAGCATATTTCCACACTGCAAGAAGCTGAATTGTTCATCCATTCTTTAATATATAAAATACAAAATGAATATTTATTTTCAAAGTGAAAGCTTAATAAGATTTGATTTAGGTCACAGAAATTTTGAATGAAATTAAAATGTAAAAGATAATGATAGTAAAGTTCATTGATAGATTTTACTAAATATGTTTTTCCATAATCCATCTGTGGTTAGCGAATCAATCAATCTATGGTCTTTTGCACATGCACCTTGAAAAACGTTAGACAATTTTCTTTCAGCAAATAATGGTCATTACTAAAATAAATTTATTGAAAGAATTCATTGCTATTATATAAATAAATAATAGAAAATATTCGAAATCAATTTTGTAAACAATCAAAAACTTTAGCATTTTTTATACTTCTTGATATAGGACTATTGATTATATTGCAATTTCTGTTAGTCAGCTTGTAGATAACATTGATCATTTACTTATGGAGAAAGAAAATGAGTTGTGATACTTAAGTGATATAAGTGCATTCATGCACTGTTTTATTTTTGAAGGAAGCTTGCATTTCCTTGTTAACATTGCATAAAAATCTTATTTGTTCTGATTTCAATCTTAATCAGTTATTTTATAAATGTGTATTATCAAGGTTTGATATATACAGAAAATTTATCTCCTTGAATAAATAAATGTTTCAATAAATATTTCAATAATCCTTGAATAAATACATATTTCAATAATCCTTTCAGATTATTGAATATTTCCATAATAAAATTATCAAAAAAGATTTTAAAGACCATATTTATTAATCTGTAAAAATTTGTTATATATATTTTTTACAGATTTCTTTTTTATTAAATAATACAGGGTGTTTATTTAGTCCCGGACCCATTTTGATGTTTAATAACTCATAAAATAATAAAGATAGAGTAAAATTAATAACATAAATGGTTAAATAGACTCAAAAAGTTTCATGACCCTTGTCAATGAATGTGAACCGCTGATCTCACAGATATTCTAGGATTGTGTAAAAATGTCTCTCTGACACGCTCAACATCAAAATCACTTGTGCAAGGATGTCCGGAACGTTTCTTATCTGCAATACTTCCAATTTCTAGAAAATTCTTTTTCCACCGCAAAATGCTGTTTTTGGATGGAGGATCTTTTTGGTAAATTCTTCTGAAATTTCTCTGTGCTTGCACTATCGATTTCGTTTCTATGAACCACCATAAAATTTGTGCTTTCTCTTGTGGTGTATGCATTCTCCTTAATATCACATACAAAAGTACTACATAGAACAAACACATCAAAAGTAAACATAACATTGCAATAGTTGCCAAAAACAAAAGAGAGAAAAATGCAATTAATAAGCAGACGATATTTAGAAAAGTACAGATATTTAGACTGGAAAATGAAATTAACCACACGTGCAGACGCTATTTGCAAAAGTAAATATATTCAAACCTGAAAAGGAAAATATATGAGTTATTCCATCAATAAATGCTATAAGTTTGTTTATATCTTCATTATTTTATGAGTTATTAAACATCAAAATAGGTCCAGGACTAAATAAACACCCTGTATAACAATTTATTCCCAGAGAATTCCATGTTAGTTTTACATACTTAATTAAGAAATTAAAAAGGAATGTAGAATTTATGTTAACATTCCATTTCAGTGAACTGTGAATGTAAAATACTTTAACTTTACTTTTGAAATTTAGAATAAAGGTTTTCATGTTGCACTGATAAAAAGAAAAAAAAATTATACATTTGATTTGAAAAACATGGAGATTTTTGATTTTTTGTAATCTAGAAAATTTTTAAAGGAAATAATTAAATTGTGTTAATCCTTACTGCCAAGCAAAATAATTTCATAGATATGTCTGGGGAAATTTTTTAAATCAATTTGATTTCTTGGTTCTATAAATTGAATAACTTTATATGTATTTTAAACCTGAATGCAAGATGTAAATATTTTTACTAAAATGTATTGATAGGCTACATAATTAATATTGTGATGAAAAAAACCTTCACCATTTTTCATGTGTTACAACTGCAAAAACAACAATTGTGCTTTATATATAGTTAGATTGATTTAAGATTTTAATAGATTTTCTGCATTTGAACATTCTTTTATAATCAAAGTTCAGTATTTTTGAATTTAGAAATTCCATAAAATTACAATTATGTTTTAAAAAGAATAATTTTTGTGCTGCCTTTGATAAAATTTAAATGGATTTTAAAAAAATGGAATAAAAAGCATATGAATTGAATAAAAATTCATTTTTGGAATATTTTGTGCAATATTTTCAAAAGTATATTTCTACAATTTAAAATGTATTATTTATGAGTCAATAATCAGTATAAGTACATTATGGCTGTAATGCTGATAATTTCTTTTATCTATCATTTTATACTTTTTTAAATGAATACTATATATATATATATAATATATAAAATGTATGTATAATTTTATATGGAAAAATTTATTGAAATTTATGATTGATGTTTTTTCACCATATTATAATCACAAATAGCAGATATTTTCAAGTAATTATATCTTACAATATGTTGCCATGGTCAGTTTAATGATAGAGTCTTTTACTTATCCAACATCAATAATTATTCTGCAAATTTTCATTACATCATTTCATACATATAATTTTCTTACTTTTTTGCTGTTTGGCATTAAACTAAAACAGAATAGATGTATAAGATAATATTAATGCATTTCTGATGACAGATTTTTTTCCTTTCTTTAATATTTTTAATCTGTGTTTCAAATGAAAAAAAAAATCTAAATAAATTGTAAATCAAATATATGCTTAGTTATTATTGTACATAACATGAAAATCTTAAAATATAGATTTGCATAAAATCAATATCACTATTGTTATCATTCCATTTGTTAGAAATCCTCAAGGAAATAATTTTATTTAAATTGTATTAAAGTGTTAATACTTTATAAATGCTTAATGCAGGATTATTCTTTTATATAATTCATTTTCTTCCCTTTTAATCTTTCATGCAGTACTGCATCTGAATTCACGAATATTTAATCATTTGAGTTTAGGACTAATTTATAAAATGTGTAAGAATTTAAGTTTTCTACTTAGCGAATTTGCTTACAGCCATTTTTTATTTTTATTTTTCACTTAAAAAGGAATTGTTCTAGTGAATTATTCTTTATTTCAGTGTGCAAAATGTGTGACATCAAAAATTTATTAACTGTTCTGTAAATATTTCTACTTTTTGTAAACTTAATATTTGATGTTACAAATATCACTGTCTTTTGAAATAGGCATTTTTCAATTATCATCTAATATAATATTCAAATTTGGTTCTCGAACTGAAAGTTACTCGCAGCACTTGATAACATGAGCTGAATTTCTTTTTATTTTCATGTATATGCACTTTAGAGAAATAGTACATAATGTTTTCTATTGATTATTTTATAATATGCTTTATGTACAAATGTAATTTCCTTGTATAACCATGCTGATATGTAAATTTTGTGATGTACGTACTTTTGAGTACTAGTCATTTTCTATCTATGCATATTATTCAAATAAAATATTGATATTTTATGTCAATCTTTATAATGTAAAACATTCTGAATTTTATTGTCAAGTTCATAACTCACTATTGAAAGGATATATAATTATTTCAGTTTATCAGTAACCTTTGTACTCAATAACTTTGTGAACACAAAGAAAGTAATAATTAACAAATTTCCATTAATGTATACATTAGATGATTCTTCATTAATATGCAAAAGTAATATGGATGGCTGGTAAAAAAGAGTATCCAAACGTTTTGAGCATCATTTCATATACCATTGTGAGGAAAATTCTCATTTCTTTGTAAAGTATGTCTGTAAGAGAATCTTCCATAAAACTAGGAGATTTGGGGGGGGGGGCAGGTGTTCATGGTGAGATACAAAACTAAAATTGTAAAGAGTTGGTGGATTAGTTCAGATTGCCGATCATATGTTACCATAGAAAATACCTGATAGATGAAATGCTTCGAAAAAAAGATTTACTCTTCTGGAATTTAATGTGTATTGATTCAAAAACTGTTCGTTGCTATCAGTCAGATATATCAAATTCCTCATTCAATATCAGGATTCCTATGGTTTTGAAAATTCACTAAGTTTTATTTTGCTGTATCTAGGCCCTGGAAAAATATACTAAAAATTATGATGCTATTTATTGTGTCTTCAAAATGCTTACAAGATGTAGTATTCAAATGATCCTTGAATTGTTTGGATATTTATTATTCATACCATTTTTATAAAAACATTCCCCAACTGCAAGTTTTTTAAAATTTTCTTCTATGGACCAACTAAATTCTCTTTCTTAATTCCATTTAAAATTGTTCCACATATTAAGGGTGTTTTACTTAAGTCTATGATTTATTTTATTTTCTGTATGGTCTAATAATTGGCAAATCATTCAGCAAATCTTTGCAAATGAAATAAAAGGTTTTACAGTTTATATTTTGAGATGAAAGAAGCAAAGGAGTTGAAATGAAAATAAATATATATCTGCAACTTTACTGAGCCATCCAGACCCCCCGGGGGGCACCTCGAAATGAGGATGAGATGCTTCCGGCATGGTGGTGGGATCTCGCCACCCTGGAGGGTACACTAATAGGTGGGGGATCTGACTCCTCCCATCGATGAGGGATGTACTTCCTTCGGGGAGGGTTGTACCGTGGCCGGTGACAGTTCCCGCCAATGTTGCTGTTGTGGTGGTCTGGTCATTCTGTTTTTATGGTTTAAAACCGTGTGCCTTCGTGGCGGGTTGGAGAGTTAGATGGCTGACTTACTGAGCCATTTACTTCTGTAGATGTTTTACTAGCAAGTCTTCCATAATTCCTATGGGGAAATGGATTTGAGAGGGGGGAAAAATCTACCTCAATAGATGGTCCAGCAATAAATTGGAAGTTTTCTGACTGGTTGATTGAATGATGAAAAGTAAAAAGAATTTTCACCATGGGGTTAATTGTAATCTGCATGTTATAAACAACTCATTTAAGTGTGGCAAACAATACCATTTGAGATATTGAACCTCTTTCTATCTAGTATATATTATTTATTCAAAGATTTGCTGGAGAAAAATGGTTCAAAAAAGTTTCAAAGAGTAGTCACTTTTCCTAGAATTTTTGCAGAAGCAGATATTTAGAGAATGCAGTTGTTGCTGAACGAACAATCAAAATTTGAAACAATTGTGTTATATGTTGTAAAGAGCAAATTCCCTATTTAATGTAGCAAGAACCCAACTCTAGTTGTCATATTGAGATTTCTCTTGTCATTTATCAAAATTATCCAATCATTTTTAACAGTCTACTAGAAAAGTGTCCATCATATTTTTTTCTTTTTTTGCAGAGAGTACAAAAGAAGAAAAAATTTTTTTAACCCTATTTACTGCTGTTTAAAAACTAAAGTATTTTTGTTCTTGGAATCCAAACAACTGTAATTAATACTTCTTTCGTTTTTTTTTTAATGTAAAGATTCATATGTTGATATCACCAATGTTAGCATAGGATTCTTTAGGAGCATAATGCTAAAAATAGTTCATTAATTAGAAAAATAGTTAAGAGATTTGAAATGATGAATGCCAAGACTAATGTAACCAACATTTTTCACTACAATTATGTACTTGCTTGGAGTATGGGTTGTTCAGATCTGAGGAGAATGGTCAAAATAATCCATTCTTAATATTTAAGATAAAAGGGATTTTTTTTTTAATTTCTTATGAATATACAACTTGTCTTGTGACTACAAAAAAAAATATATTGTGATTCTGTTTTAATAGAATTCAATAACTTTTTTTAATAGTATGCTTTTTGATTGATATTCCAAACTCCACGGAATTCTATTCAAAGAATCAAATTGTAATGCTCGAACTCGAACAAAAACTTGAGATTTTGACAAATCTTTATGTTTTAAACCACCGCGAGTTCGAGAAAAACACTTTTGGAAAATGTTTGTGATAAAGTAATTCAAAAACGCTTTGAGCTGGATAACATTTGGTATATATTCTTACAACAAATTTGTAGATTTCTCTCAAATTTTAAGCAGAATCTGTTCAGAGGAGCTGTTCGAATAGAAGTTCGTACAATAACTACAAAATGAAGAGAGCTAGATGGATCAAGTTAGGAACTTAGATTTAACGTTGATACTATAGACGCCTATCAAACAAATAGCCACATCGAACAGGGCTTTGAACATCTGCATTTTCAGAAACATTTGAAAGCGATACCTCCAAAATGCAGTGACTTAAATATATCAAATCTTGTATGTGATTTGGTGACTCAATTGTATTCCGTGTCAAATTTTGATTCCAGTCGATTGGGGAAAACGCATTTGTTGTCGGGTACTACCATTAACCGCATGTCAGGAAATTGGTCGCCAAAAAACAGGCCAAGGATCAGTAAGAATGCATTCCTAATGTTAGTATATCGTAACTGCCATGCAAAACATTTTCTTATGCTGGGTTTGCACTCGGCCAGTAAGCAGCGCATGCGTAGAAAGGCCGAAAAATGCTGTCGATCGATGGCAAGTAATTGTTCCGACGGGACAACATGCCGCTGTATTGTATTTTTTTTTTTACAGCGCATGCGTTTGTAGAATTTGGCAATTTTTTGTGGTGGGAAAAATTTGAGCACTTGTAGATTAATTCCTTTTGTTCTTTCTGATGCGAGGTTGTGTGTGTGTGTGTGTGTGTGTTTTCATTTTATTTGCCATAATTTTTCAAATTTAAGTATGTTGACTTTTTTTTTATTTTACCATATTTCTTTGTGTAAATATCCATTTTAATATGGTACGCAATGAAAAAGAAAAATTCAGGGAAGCCAAAAGAGCAATTTATAGCCTATCATGGAGTGCTTGAATCTATCTTATGAAATTGTGGCAAACATAGATCAGTCTCTTTATGCGCATGCGTTGCCTATTGGCCATCTTATAAATGGCCGAGTGTAAACCAGGCATTATCCATGATTTTTTACATTTTAAGGATAACACATGTATTAGAGATATGTGAGAAAGTTTGGAGAGACCACTGTTGCTGGTTATTATAATATTTAGAGGCTGTTAATTCTTGTTAAAAGTTACATAAAAATTGAGATTCTAATGTTCCTATCAGATGGCAAGATCATAACTGAAGTCTTTTTCTTTAATTCAAAGTATTAAATAAGAAACATACATCGAAAAATAGTTGGCTTTAGATGAATTGGAAAAAAAAAGTATGATGGAATAGAGAATTTTCACAACAGAAAAGAGATTGTATAAAAATTTTGCTCTAACTATCTTAAATATATGAACGAGCAAAGATGGCAATGTGAAAACGGTGAAAAGAAAAGAAAAAAAATGCTCTGTAGATGAACTAAATGATTTAAAATGAAATTTAAAAAAAAATGGTGTTAATATAAGAGATTGTTTCTATAACCTAATTATCTGAGAAGGCAACTATATTTTCAATACTTATAAAAAAATATTTTTACGAATCCAGATTTTAACAGAGCAACTTAGAATATAAATTAAAAATGCGGTACTTTTCCGTTTCCGAGGCCGTTGGTGACTGTTCAATTATTTTCGCCCACAGTTTGGCGATTTTTTTAAGGCCCTCGGAAACGAAAAAGTACCTAAAGTAATGACGGGCCGTTTCCAGTTGATATGTTTTAATGGAAATACTTTTTTAATTAGTATTTATCACATTCTCTTCTCTTCATTCTTGCTCGTAAGAAAGGTTAGGGATTCTAATGAAATTTTTTTTTCCTTTTTTTATGAATTTTGTTTCAACTAAACTGTGAATGTGTTTGTGAAATAAACATCTAATTGTGGCTGTGATGGCGAGTAGTATGGATGCTTGTGTTGCGATCTCAAAATTAAATTATGGCTGCAAAACAAATCCTTTTATATTGCCACAGCTGCATTTCTTCTGTCATAAGCAGTCATGGCAAATCGATAGCAACAATCGAACTTCGTAGATGAATGTCGAAATTTGCATCGTTGTAGATTGTGCTGGAATACGAGTTCCTTAATTGCCAACCAAATAAATGTTTTAAAAATTGAATTGGTTGATTTCGAAAGTTTAAATATTTGAATCCTGTTAAGCACCTTCTAAGGCTTATAATTCTGAATATCGTATCTCTTTTATTCCATACAATAAAATTGGATGGTTTCATTCAGCTGTTCTTTATCTCACCAGAACCATTTGTAATATAATTTGCAGTTGCTGAATACACTTATGTATTATATATTTACAAACGAACTATTCGCACATAATGTCAAATGAGAATGCTTTGTGGATCAGTCAGCAGCAGCATCGTGATTTGTTGCAGTTTGTGACTGATACTTATAAACAAATGCATAGATATTTTCATTATTCCATGATCATATATTGGGAAATCAATGTTTTTAAAGTTTGAAGTAAATGTTTTGAAATAATGATGTAAAAACTTTACAATTTATTTTCGTTTACTGAGGGCATGAAAACGAATAGAAGCACATTTTTAACAAATTTCATTAAAAACGTTTTTGGTTTTTAAAAATTTTACAATTTATGCATTGAAATTTAAAATATGAATATGAGATGCAGAAAGTTTTTAAGTTAAAAATTTGTTTCATTCTTTTGTTGTCCATAAAACCAGTTTTGGTCAGAAATAATTGGATTACAGAAAATGTTCACTACTTTTTGATCAATTATAACATATTTTAAAAGAAATTTGATTGAAATTTGTCTAGAGATCATGGTATATAGCTTATAATGGTAAATGGATGGTATAAATTAAATATTGATTCATGTATAAGGCAATGAGATCTCTATCCATATAATTCTTTATTATGTACAAAATTAATTTTTACAATCAAGCATTCACAGTAAGCTGCAAACATTTTTCATCACAATATATATATATATATATTACATACAATCAGTCATACTTAAATTAATCACATTTTCTTTGTTCTTCAAGACAACATTTTTGTATTTGGAAAAGCAGTTACTAAATCACACAAAGCTACAGTGAATCTGGAGAGTAGTCTATTCATTTGCTCAATATTACCAAAAAATTATTTGTTTTCTGCCAAGGGCGAGATGAACAATAAACTTAGCGGTTCAAATTCGGAAGCATAGCAATTGTTAACAGCAATTGGCATATCAACAGTCTTAAGGTTTCAAATTGAATTTGCATTGCTTGAATGCATCTTCAGTTTAGATAAAATATAAACAAATTCTTACCACCTGACAAGAGGGCAGTCGAAAGTATAGAATAAAATTTACATTGTTTTTAAATAAAACATTTAAAACTTTGTAAGAAGCGGAAACCAAAATAGACTCGCTATGTTTAATGAGCTATTTCATGTTTATAGCTAATACACTTTGTGGCAAATTCTTATATTACTAAAATGCATGGCATTCTAGATGACTAGAATTATTTTAACTTCAGATAAAATATCTATACATAAATTAATTGGCAAATCTTCATTCATTTATAGAAACATAACATTTTCTTCCTTATATTCACTTCTGAACTTTTGTTACTTTCCACAGTCGTTATAAAACATTCATTAACAACATTTTCTTATCTACACTTCTAAGACATAGAAATAAATCGATCTTCACCGGTAAATATAAATTTTAATTTTAGAATAAAGTTCTAAGTTATTTGTTCTTATAAGCTTCGCTTGTCTTGCCCTAAATCTCATGCGCAATTCCTAAAACTAATATTAGAATCTGTGAAAGAAACATAATTACTGTTATGAAAAAAAAAAAAAGTTTAAATCACTTCAATAAAAATTTCAGATATAAATTTCAAACGTAATTATCTTGTACTTAATTGGAAGTTTTCAAAGTAATATCAAATCATAAAATAATGCGAATCATTCTTATATTAATGAAATGAGATCAGAAAACCTTAAAAAATTGTGAATTTTTTGGCAATGATATTTCATATAAAATATCAGGATCATCCCATTAAAGCTCGTCCTTAATATATGTATCCATTCAAAACATAAAGGAGTCCAATTAAATAGTTCTCCATCGATCTTCTTTGGACTCGTGGACATTTTTGACCGAATCAATACTGTTTCCCTCTTCCTTTTCACAATCGCCTACAGATGCACCAACGCTTTGTGTTTCCTCTGCCGGACTGGTACTCTCCGATGTGGAATGTATAGCTTGTGCTGCCATGCTGATGTCACAATCGGGCATTCCTGATACAGGAAAGGTCATGTGGTAATATGTCTTTGGATCCGAGAACTCGGAGGAGCGGGACATGTCTTCGCCCTCCAGGCTCGGCGTTGTCTCTTCCCCTCTGCTGCTCTCTGTGCTTCGTTGTTCTCGAAGGATCTCCAGAGATTCCAAAATCTGTTCCTTGTGCTCTTCCAGAAGTCGCTCCCCGAACACCGAGTTCTCGCTGCTCATGGAGGAAGTCATGCTGCCCGCTACGGACAGGAAGGTGACGTCAGCCTGGTCACTGTTGACTTTCCCGCAGTCGCTGCCGGACCTCTGCCTTTTTTTCTGCTTGAGACTGCTCTGTTTGGAACCTTTGAGGGGCGTACTGCTGCCATGCGAGAGTGGCTGCGGAGGTTCCGAGTTGCTCTTGGGTCTGCGAGGACTCGGGGTTGGTGGGGACTTGTACGGAGAGGTCTTATAGTTGGCGGCGAACCCTGGAGTGACTTTTTTGTACTGTGCCCTAGGAGAGGAAGTCTGATCGTCTCTGTCCATGTAGGTGAAGAACACAGAACGGGACATGTGAGGGGGTGGAGATTTTGTTGGAGAAATGGAGCCATTCTCAACATCTTCTGGATATTCTGCAACTGAACAAAATTGTTTATTATTTCATGCTAGAAAGGTAAAATAACTGCTTTCGACAACCAGTTGTTCGTTTAACCATCTATAAAAATAATTAGTAAAACCAGTGCTAATGTCCCTAAGTAGTCCCTAAGCTATAACGTCCCTAATTTGTTATTCATTTTAACCCAATACCTCATACATTGATCCCCTACTCTCCATTTCCAAAAAAGAATCCTGCCTCAATGTACATTCTCTCTGGAGGAAAACCTCATAACCACTAAATCAAATATCTAATTTACTAATACCATTCAACTTTTTATTTCAGACTAATTTTTATATATGGCGTTGCTCGGAATTAACCTTTTGTGATACACTCTCCAGTACCATTGGGCATATTTCATCGACATAAGCAAATAAATAAATTCATTACAATTGTATTTTTTTCCCATCTATATATATATAAAGCGCTTACGTGTGAGCAAAATCAGGCCGAATTTGTTAATCGCAGTTTGGCAACATTTAATATCGCCAAATGAGTAAGGCTTCAGGTTTTTTCCCCCACTCTAACGAGATTAGACCTAACATGTCCTATTATGTCAAACGATTCTGTTTATTTTCTTACTGTTTGATGCATTTAAAATTAAACATTGTTAATTAATCGGTCTTTCGGATTCATTCCGAAGTACTTTTGAATTAAAATAAAACAGAATAAAGGAAATTAAAATTTCTAATCTACACTACGTTACCCCAACTGACGTAGAAAATTCATGCATGCGCATTATGTTCTGATTGCTGACAACCGTATTTTCACAAAACGCTTACACGGACGCAAAATCAGGTCGAATTTGTTAATCGCCGTTTGGCAATACTTCGACCTCGCTCGGAAACATTAACACGTGGTTTGATAAGATTTCAATCGAACGCTATTTTTGCATCGGTTTGAAATTTTTAAACAAAAAATTAACGGTCGAAAAAACGAACAAAAATTTTTACGATGGGTTTAAGTCGTGCTGTATCGATTTTAAAACGAAATCGTCGAAAAAGAGAAGACAGGTCGAATGAAAATGCCCAAGAATCGTTCATAAGAAGACCCAGTCGTAGTGAACGAGATAGAATTAAACATTTTTGTGTACGGAGCGAAATTTCCGAACTACAGGAGCATAGTTGTAGGACTATGACAGGGCTCTGTTCTTTTTGCCAGGCACATTACTGGTAAAAAGCAAATTCAAGCGGCAAATACACGAAATGCTATCGCGATAAAAACTTGTTTCGGAACATCTGTTGAATCCACCAGAAATATTGAAAGACTTGCTAATCAGTGATTCAATCGAAGGAAGAAATTATCGGAAGCATATAAGAGAATATAATTCTGCTTTAGCTTTTGCTTCCATGGGAGCTCAAATCAAATCTCCGCCTAGAACAGGGTCATATTGTATAGGATTCATGGTCAGATATGCCACATGGTATCTCCTTTATACAGTGGTCATAACAAACAAGGTGAAGCCACTGAAAAACGCATGGAGAGAAATGAAGGATGCTTGCTCTCTGTGATGGAAAGATTGGATTCTTTGTTGAGAACAATCAATCCGTTCATCGATTGTTACTTGCAGTTGTATCGTATAATTGAAGAAAATCCTGCTACAAATATCAGGATGGTTTTCATGGAGACTAGAAATTTAGATATATCTAGATATAACCAATTCATTACAAAAACAGAAATTGCAGCGATATTTGTTGGAGATAATTGCGAACCACCTGCTAATCGAGACATTTATATTTATCCTGTAGGTGATAGCTGTAAAAATATTTCTCCATTAAACCAATATTGTGATTCCCTATCCCTTGCTGTTTCCAAGAGGAGAATTAGATTCAATTTTCGAGTGTTCTTTTTCCCATACATTTTTTTTATTTCTTTCATTGTTTTATCTTATTTTGGAATGAACTGAATTTGAATATAGCTGCTTTCAGACAATTTATTTTTTTGTAAATATTAAATTCTCATTCTGTTTCTATAGTATAGCTTCCAAATTTGAAAAATTGTGAGAAAAGCAGAATTTTTTTTGAATTTGTTTATTTGTTGAATGTATAAAGTTATTTAAATGAAAGGTTATTTGTGTTTACACAGAACTTTGATGCAGGTGATTTTTGCGAGTTTTCTTTTTGCTTTACATTTTTTTTTATTTATTTATTTCATTGTTTTTGCAGTTCTTCAGGGTTGGCGAGCACAAGCGAGCAGGGGGCGGAACTCCCTAGTTTAATCAAATTTACCTTATTTCGTTTTAAAACTGACTACCAACTTTTTAATAAAATTATTGGGCCGAGAAAGGTTAAGATCCTTTCACCTTTATCTTTACTTATAATAAAGATGAATGTGCGGCCTACAACTACCAAACTTGGAACAAATATACTTTGAATGGTAGGAATATGTGCCTCAGAGCGATTAAAAAAAATAATAAAAAAATAAATAAGCAAAATGTTGGAGTTTTTTGGCAACACCTTTCGAGAATGTTATAGCAATAAATAAATAAAACTGTGGTAGAATGAAGATTATTATGATCTGTGCACAGAAGACAAGACATTAACGCACGCACCTAAACAGAACAGCATCTTAACTCTTTATTTACAATCGCAATGCTCAGTGGGATGCGTACCTAATCATGCACGGCTAGCTATTATCTGAAGGAGAAGGTAGAGTAATGCAACTGCTACATTTTTTCGTTGTCACCTATTATTTTGCTATATAATTTATTATTATTTTTTTTCAATTTTTAAGCATATTTTCCGGACAGTTTTTTTTATACAAAATAAAATTCAATATGTATGAGTATGAGAATTTTTTTTTTAATCAAAGTGATAAATAAATAAGAGTTTAACTTAATTTTTTAACTAAGCAAAACTTAATTTTTAACAAGTGTCTGCGTGAAATAAACTAAATCTGGAACATAATTTCTCGAAAAATAAATGTGAGAGAATGATTTCTTTAATCTTTTAAAATATCTATTAAGTCAATTATTTAAGAGAAATGTGATGAAATACAAACAGGATATCCTCGCTAATCTGGGTCCAACAGCTGATTTCTAGACTTTTAGTAACAGATATAAACATATTTAATAAAAAAAAGGGTCTAAATGGAGTAAATAATTTTATTTTATACAGTTTAATAAATATTCTGATAAGTTACATAATTTTTAAATTTTTATACAGAGCACCGGTCCTATTTAATAAAATATCCTTTCGATATAAATAAAAAAATTCCTTTTTCCGAGAAAGATTGTCTTGAGTTGTGAAAATCCAAGTATCACTATTTTATAAAAACGTGCGATTTTTTTTAAAGAGCTCCATTGAGGAGAATACGCTTATCAACACATGGAGTTTCCCCAAGGCTTATTAGCCTAAATAAGGAAATAGCTGACTGTTCAAAAATAATGGCATCCAAAACATCATAACTGGGTCAGATTTGGTTCCACAAGAGAGAGAGAGAGAAAGAAACTTTTTTTTTTTTAAATTTAAAAGTTAGAGTTTAAGAATATATCACTGAATATGATTCCTTAGGATCAAAGGACTATATTTAGACTTCAAAAAATTTTCCAGAAGTATATTTACCGAAATAAAATGAAATTTTATTTACGTTATAGAAATAATTTTAGAATTACGGCTGAAAATCGAGAGAAAATTTTTCAGAAGAATTAGTGAGTTGAGCAAGAGAAATTTTTATAGAAAAACCCTTCGAAATATTGCATAAATTAAAAGAAATATTCTGCATTACTGACAAGACTTCAATGTCGAATGGTGTTTTCTTCTGTACTCATATTTTCAAAAAATGTTTAGTTTCAGTAAAAACTTTTTTTGTATTAACCGAAGTTTAATTACTTCCATCTCAAAATAAAGTTCAACTTTTAGAGGTGAAGACAAAAATTAAAGACTACAATAACAAAAGGATTTAAAACTTCTAAACTATTATATTATATTATTATCGAAGACTGAAGCTTTAAAATATTTTGCTGAAGAAGACATTAAGACCAAGTTATACGAAATATTTAATTAAAATTTTAGAGACATATAATCCCGATTAACCGATGGGTCGCCAGAGGCGGCTAGCGTATAGTATTTTTTAATGTAAAAACAACTTTTGTCCGAAATAATATGCTTTACAATACCCTCTCCATGACACATGTAATGAAATAAATTATAACACATGTAAAATTTGCTTATTTCAAAATCATCTATGTTAAATCTTCAAAGGAATTTGAAAAAAAAAAAAAAAATGGGATTGATATTGTCGAAAAGATAAAATTTTAAATGTTAAGTTAATGTAAATAATTTCCTCTGACAAAATACTGATTATTTTCTCACAGCTTGAAGTCACTACTACGGTAGTGCTCACTTCATGCTTTAGAACACGAATTTCCAAGAGGTGATGCCCCGAAATCTCATTGTTTACTAGTGCAAAGTTCTATCACACCCCTTCAAGCACGCTAAAAATGAAAATCGAAAGGGGGGGGGGAGAAGTTCTTTACCAGAAAAGGAGTCGGACAGGAAACTCTGTTCAGCCTGCCGGATGCGCCAAAGCAGCTCTTCGTTCTCCATGGAGAGTCTCTTGTTCACTTTGCTCTCCCGTTCGTAGGTGTCTCGGATCTGCTGGTTTTCGGTGGACAGTTTCCTGAAAGAGAGAGAGGACATGAATCCTCGGTGACTTCTCCCATCCAATAAATAAACAAATAAACGCATGCGTACCTTTCTAGCTTCGTCTTCTCGATCATCAGAGCTTCCAGATCTTCTGCTCTCGCCTGGAGCATTTTGATCTTCTCCCTGGCCAAGGGCAACTCCTCCAGCTGCAAAAGCAAAGCTTTGGTGACTCAAAAAAACTTCAGAATTCAAAAACAAAATTTGCATATCCTTACGATGGTGATTAAAATTAGCTTATGATACTCCTGAATTTATTATTTTTATTTTTACATTCTCCTCTGATGGAGTGCATTATCGAGATGTACTCGATTGATTGCCCTTAGTGCACAGAGACTGAAACTGTTAATTGAAACTAATGAGGTAAATTAACTCCACGAGAGGGCGCTCTTCATTCTTCCGATGATAGCCAACAGCTAGAGTCAGCCGAGAAGGGTTGAACCAGAGCTCGAAAAGATATGATCCTTTGAAAAGGCCGAAACTGGAATTCTTCGTAGAAGAATTCATCTAGAAATGACCAATGTACCACGCGTAGGTGGGGAAGATGATCTGAACAACATCAACAGTCCATCTTTAATATAAATTCTATCTTCATCATTGAATTCTCACTTGTACAAAATTACATTTGTTAATCTATATTTATAAATAAAGCTCAATGTGTGTGTGTGTTGGCGCTCTACAGGCCAGGTCATTTGACCTACAACTACCATAATTTGGTACATGTATACCTTAGAGATCGGGAATGTGCACCTGGGGTCCCTATTTTTGAATTTTTCATTAGAATTTTTATTAATTAAAAACTTAACTTTCCCGCCAAAAAAAATCTTCCATTTTTCCCACCGCCAAATGAGTAAGGCTTCAGTTTTTTTTCCCAACAATAATGAGGCTAGGGTTAACATTTTTTCAGCCGATTATTTCAAACGATTCTGTTTATTTTCTCAATGTTTTACGCATTTAAAATTAAACATTGTTAATTAATCGATCTCTCAGATTCATTCTGAAGTACTTTTGAATTAAAATAACACAGAATAAAGGAAATTAAAAATGTATAATCTGCATAGCGTTACCCCAACTGAAATAGAAAAATTCACGCATTTGCGTTACCGTAACTGGCGTTGAAAATTCACGCATGCGCATTGTGTTCTGATTGTTGACAATATTATCAACGGATGATTCTTGATTTAAATTATTTTTAGGTTAGTTGCATGCTTTTGTAATTAAATTGTATTTATGTTAGTTATATATTTTTTATAGTTATATTGCTTTATAGTTTGCTTTTTATAGTTATATTGCTTATAGTTTTAAGTACATCGTTTTTTAAGTAGTTTATTTTAACCGGTTTTCGACCGATTATTTTAAACGATTCATTTTATTTTCTTAGTGTTTGATGCATTTAAAATTAAACATTGTTAATTAATCGATCTGTTCATGATGAATCTGAGAAAATTTTGTTCAGAAATTCTTGAGATATTACATAAATTAAGAAAGATATTCTTTAGTGCCCATAAAGTTTAAACGCTCAGTGACTCTGTTATCAGTAAAAAATATTATTATATTAATTGCAGATTAATTCTTTTTACTTTAATTTAAAGCATAAATTCTACGGAAGCTAACAGAAAATTAGAGAGATACATATTACGTTATGACTGAAGGCTTTTATAATATTATGAGTGAATTATATGACTATCAAAATGTGAAGTTTTAAAATATTTTGATGTAGAATCTATTAAATTTGAATTACGTAAAATATTTAATTATTAAAATTTAAACGAACATTAAGATTGGCGAACTAGCTGGTCGCCAAAAGCGGCTAGTCAAGAAATAAAACGATTATGCTAATCCAAGTGAACTGATGCATCCACCCATACTAAAGTGTATCTTAAGAACAACTAATTAACATTTTTGCATTTACAATGCCATGAAAACTGCTTATCTGCTTTACTATGATGGTGCATTATAAAATTAAATTTCAAAGTTTAACTCGATTCAGCTCATTCAAATATTCTCAACCATTTAACACGTTTAATTTGCAGGCTTATGAGAAAAAAAAATAATTTAAAAAAGATATTTAAGATTATGCTTCCCAAGAAAAATAAGACTTCAAATTTAAAGATAAAAATTTCCATACCTGTTTTTCCATTTCTAAATTTTGTACTCGAAGTGTATGAAGCTCTTTGTTCTTCATTTCTAATACTGCTTTTAGACTTTCGACTTCTTTTTCGAGATCAACTTTCCTAGAAGTCACCCACTGAAATAATAGCAATAAAACGAATATTAAAATGATTCGATAGAAAAAATTTATTTCTTAAGAACAATGCATAATATGCATGTCTTTTACCAGTTAACTGTGGAATTTACTTTTTAAAATCACTCAAGTCCCCCTTTCTAAAGTCAAGTGATGGCGTATATACACGTCGAACGCAGTACAAATGGTTGCATAATAAATTCATTCAGCAAAAAAAAAAAAAAAAAAAAAAAAATCCAAATAAAGCTAATAAGATTTTATTTTTATTAGATAAAAAATTACCCATCGACCGCTTCAAAATTTGGATTGACGTTTGAAGTATATACACGTCAAACGTACAACCGGTTAAAGAATTCAACAATAAATACGTATTGTTGGTCATTATTATCTCCTCTTATTTATGCGCATTTCAACGCAACGCATGTCGATCACCTGGTCATCCGCAAGCAGAAAAAGATTATTAATTACTTTGCCAGACACTTCGAACCTTCGAAATGTGGTTAGTGGTACGTACTGGAAAAAAACTGATGTAACATTTTTAAGCGTTTCCTTTAAAGCGCGCAACAAAAGGTCTTGTGTGATAAGGTTTCTCACGCAAGACATTTTGTTTCTAAAGTCAAGGTAGCTCCAGGAGATAAAAGAGGAACATTTTGAGGACATACAAGAGGGCACTCCGACTCGCAACTTATTGCAAGCGAAGATATTGGGTTTTCAATCACAATAAAAGATAACTCGTCCTCAGAAGAAATAATCGTCACCTATGGATTCTATGGATTTTTATTCCTGCATCTTTTATTATGATAAACGTTTCTATATACAAAAACAAGATTATTATTATTATTATTATTTTTGGAATTTTAGATTTTTTTTTATTTGTTTTCACTGTTCAAACTTTGTATAATCCAGTCGAACTGTATTTTGGCCAAGTTCAAGAGATTGACCGGTTTCGTATGACAAATAAAGTGGTTAGGATACCAGCGAATCCAATAAATAACTCAATCCTTCTAATGGGTTACTACGAGCTATCAACATGTGGTGTTCAAACAGAGCAGATAGTCCCTTCCCTGCAGATAAGGGACGAAAAAAGGATAAGCGAAATCGAAAACAGATTACAGATTATTATGAGATGCTGGTATCACTGCTGTAAAGCCCGTCACACCCTCAGAAGACGTGCTTTCAAAAGCATTGCTACTAAGGGAAGATCTTTAAAATGAATATAAATATCTAGCAAACAAAAATAGAAAGAGGAAATCGGCTTTCATACATCAAATTACAATTTTTTTCCTACTTTTCATTTTTTTACTTCTCAATAGCCTAATATTCAAATGGATTAAGCATTCGTCACATTGAATTATTTTACTGATGATGAAATTAGAAAACAATTCGAGAATAGCAGATATATCCAAAAAGCACCTTGAGGAAAAAGGTTAATCTTTGGTTTAATTTGAAACTTAATACATTCTTCAAGATGCTCTTCATCAATAATTACAAATCACGTTTATTTTGTTAAAGTAGTATCCTAATCTTTATTTTTATGAATCTCTTAAGCTGATGCTACTAACCAACGTGCATCGGTGCTATGAACTATGAGAATTTCACACCAAATTAACATGAGTTAGTCTGCGCTAGTAGGCCAGATTTGGAATCGGTACTGGGACTCGCGATCTTCCAAGTCGCTTAAAGATTACCATACCGATCGAGAAACTTTATAACTAAGAACTGCTGCTTTTGTGTATGGTGAAGTACCTGCAGCTTGGTGTCCGTGTCCTTCCGCATGGCATCTTCCATGCCCATGGAGTGCTGCTTGAGCTCGGCACACTTCTTCTGCAGCTGCTCGATGTGTTCCTGCAGGGTCTTTGTACTTTGGGCATGCTTTGCTTCCAGGTCGGCGATTTCTCGCACGTGCAACTGCTGCAGCTCTACAAAACAATACGATTTTAAAACATATCTGTTTTAATGTGTCACTAAATATCTGATGAAAGAGACCCGAGAAAGAAAACGTTACCTTCTCTTTGATTGATGAGTTCTTGCTGCAATTCGGCGACCATTGCTTCATGTTTCGTTATAGATTCCTGAGAGGCGGCGTCAAATGTAGAGCTTAAATTCTCAATCTATCCATTTTGAGAATGAAGAAAAAATATCACCATTAGATTGTATAGTCGATAAAACATAATCTTTAATCTTTTATTTTTGAAGCCATGAAACATAAAACTATTCTGTAAATGAATTTAATTTTTGTTTATAAATAATCGTAAATTATACACAATAAATAACTAAAAAAACATTCCAATATTTGAAATTACCTACTAAGTTTAATTGGACAGACGACAGGCTCAAAGAAATAATTGCTTACAGAGCATTGAAATTTAAAAATTGCCGCTTTCTCGACTCCAAAAGTCCGTAAAAAATGAAACAAAGTTTTATATCCATAATCGCCCGACTGTTTGTAATTTACCCGTATATTCGCGTTGGATTGCGGAATTTTACCCTGGATACACTTCTAATTACAAAGTTTCATCAAATAAGGTAGCCAAATGTAAGAAATATTTTGGTTTCTAAGGATAATATAAAAAAATAAATGCATTTTTATTCGTTCCCCATATTGTAAAAAGTATCAATTAGTAAAAAGCTTTACATTCATTTCAGCATTTACAAAGTTACACGTTTCTATCTACAAAATTTGTAGATAGAATCATGTATTATGTGCTTATTTAACATTTAGAGGGAACAAATAGCCATTTAGAAGAACAAACAATTCATTAAAAATTTAGATGGAAACATTTATTTCAGATGTGCAAATCTATTCAACACAGAAAAATCATCATTTGCAAATATTTGTCAAATAGAAAGTACTCTGTGAAATCATAATGACCTGAAAGAAATTTGCTAATCACGCAAAGATTGTTCACTTTGATTGGCTGACAGTTGGGACTTCGATTTTATAAAGTAAGGGGAGAGAACATGAATATTTTAAGATATCGCAGATATTGTGGCGCAGGTTCCAGATAAAGCTAGGCAGCACTAAAAGCTATGTTTAAAAGACAAAATTTCAAGAGGAAAATGATTCTACAGAAATAAGTAAGTACACGAACGATAATATCGTTAAAAGTTTAACTTTCAAACAAAGTTTACAGTTAAAGCAAGCAAAGTGGAAAAACAGCTTGCAAATCGAAGCGCAAATCAAATCCTTTTTTTCCTGGGAAATGCAAATTGGATGGACGAATGTTACTGCAATCGAGACAGAAACAATATCCAAAACGATCACTTTTGGTAAAATATCATTCTCCGTAGAAGTTGATCATCAAGGAGCAATTATGTAGTAAATTATCTATAAATGTATAGTGTGGTATCTTTAGAAATTCTTCAGTTGATTCCATTTTGTACAATATGTTGAATTAATTTTGATTGAAATTATGTCCGAACTAAGGAATGAAATGCCTTTTCCAGTACAGATTTTTGCCAGCGAATTCATCAATTCATTACATCACAAGTGATGAACTTAATTGCATTTGCGCAAGTATTGTTTAAAAAAGGCAGCTTTGTAAAGAAGTTAATATTGAACAAGTTTTAAAGCAAATTATGGGCATTTTTTTAAAATGTAATGAAAACTTATAAATGCTTTATTATTTTTTTAATTTGATCTTTTAATAACCTTTCGTGATATACAGATTATCCATAAAAATTACAACGAAAATGGCTAGAAATGTTTCAAAAATGGTTTAAGTCAATAAATTTGTTTTCTAATATCTCACATAATCTAACAGACAGAAGTATGAAACTTTGAGTCCTTGTAGATGAGTAAGAAAAACATTTTACTCATTTTTTGCGCAATGGCGAATGTTTATAAATTTTATTTTTATAACTTTTTATGAGTCTGTTGCACAGAAACCAAAGTATTTTCATATATCTGAGTACCTTAACTGATGAAACTTTGGAACTGAAAATGTATGATATCGAGTTACCATAGTTAATAAATGCTTGTTCCACTTTCTTAAGACACATTGTATGCGTAAAATATGAAATTAGTTATCTCAATCCTAATCTTTTTTTTGTTGTTGTTAATTCTATTCATTAAAAAAATGCTTGATAAACATAATATGCAAAAGAATACAGATCTGAAATTAAATATGATAGAAGAGAAAGATTTTTTTTCCCCACTTGGAGCTTTCGCAGAGGGGGAAAATGTTTGTTTGAATTCTTAAAGCTTGAGAACACCCTTGTCAAATCGAAAAAAGAATGAAAATGAAAGAGATAAAACGTAAAAACTACCTTGACATGTCATTTAGTTAATAAATAATAAATATTGGTCCAAGCTTTAAAAAAACTCTTGAAGTTCTGAAAATAGTCTTCTTTTTAGTTTCATTGCATAAAAACTAATTCAACTTCAAATAAATCTTTGCCAAATAAATATAATACTTATCCCCTTTAAATTAACAAGTGCCAGTTTTTCGTTTATGATATTTTTTTTATGCGAGCACTGCATCAACGGACTCTTTTGAGAGAAAGAGGTTTCGGTTTGATTTCGTCATATTAACGATCCTTTACGAGAGAAGTGCCAAGACAAAAATGGCGATCTGATCTGGATGTTTCCAAAGCTGTGTTTCGCCATATGCATATACAGGTTAAAAGGCGAAGCGATCTCCAGCGCTTCCAGTAATGTATGTTGGATTCAATGCAAAGATAAAAGAAGTAATCCTGAATATTAAGTCATCAAAAAAAATCATCAAAAGAATTAAAAGTTTTACTTAAAATTAAACAAAATTAATAATCCCATTCAACTAGATAGTCGCTAGAAGGGGTTAATAAACAATATTGCTTACCTACACAAATCTATTAAAAAAATATCATTAACATTTTATGAACTTACTTGTAGTTGATGATCGCTTTTCAAGCGGTTCATTTCTTCCTGGTGCTTTGCACTCACTGTAAAAATACAAAAGCATAAGCAAATGATACTTTCATATACTGTTTGAATGATTAAGAGTATTGATTTATTTTGATCACATTAATTGTTTTACTTAGAATAACCTCGACTGAACGATAAAAAGGGAAAAACTCACGTTCTGTCACTTCTCCGTGAAAGACTTGAAACAATTTGTTGGACAGATCATTGAGTTCTTGACAGTGGTGTGCTTTCATTTCTTCCACCTCTCTCTCGTAGAACGCTGAAAAAGACGTTGATAAGCATCGCGCAATTTCAGAAATCCGAATTGGGATGAGATCAGGTGAAAAGACTTACCCAGATCTTGCTTGGCCAACTCGAGTTGTTTCAGGGTTTTCTTGAGATCCTCAGTGAGCATTGGCATCGACAGAGCATTCAACTGCAAAATACATCATCATAAATCATTGCCGAAGAAAAGAGGCTCTTGAAATTACGAGCAGTGATTTTATAGGAGTATCTTGAAATAATACAAAATTACTTTAATAATGAATGCATTTCTAATGTCTTTTTACTAACCGAAATGCATACTTATATGGTGAGAGAAGCCTTGCCAAGATCACGTAGGGAACCAAAAGAATCGCAAAGTGATTCTTGGGGGATGATGAGCGAAGCGAACAGGGTGTATGACATTATCTCCCCTAGTACATTTTAAATATGTAACTGCTTTATCCATGTGAAATGTATAACTGCTTTATCTGCTGTACTGGAATAACGAAAAAATGTCAAAAATAAAAGAAAGTAAATTTTGCATTTATAGTTTTTTTTATCATTTATTAGTATAATGTGTATTGTAGTTCTGATCATGAGTACAATGAGATTTTGAATTCTGTGTTAATTTCGATTTCTATTAAATTTAACCTAGAATCATGATACAGGTAAGTAATATAGAAAATATCATGAAGACGGCCAGCAGTTAATTTCGAATGACAATTATAGTCTCAAAAATAAAGATTAGGTGAAGATGGCGCTCTTTTATGGAGGTGTTTTACAATTTCTTATCATTCGTAAACAAAGATAAGTGCCTTCACCTCGACTTCTACACCAATGCAATAATAGCACTTTCTGTACTTCGTGATACCGTAGTCTCCAACGACTGTGTCAGAAATTCGATCTGTAATGACGCCTGGAAGACTTCATTGCAGTTGTTTGAATTGCAGCGTTCACATACCCGCAAATACAAAAGATGGACAGTATTTTTAAGGATGGGATACATTTCTAATGAATGACCCAAAATTCGAAAGAAATCTGTTAACTTGGCGAAAAAGTTACTGTGCTCATGGACAGACAGAGATTCGTAAAATCTGGAAATAAAACTTGATTATTACAGTATTTTCTTGTTTGTTTGTAAACTTCGTAATTGAAAAAAAAAAAAAAAAAAAGCAACGTTGGGACGATATTTTTGCTTCACTCTACCACTTATAATTGGCACTGTTATTTAAAACTGAAGCCAAATGACTAGAATTCAGAATGACTGAAAAAGGGTGAAACCATGAAATCTTTTGATTCATTTTTCAAGTCCATATAAATCGAACATTCCTCGATTCAATCAGTCATTATCTCCAAAGTTATCCATCATTATCTCAGTCATTATCTCTCATATCCTTGGATAGCGATCACATAATCGACACATTTATTGAGCAAATTTTTCTAGCAAAAGTAAATGAACCATAAACATAGTAACATAATATCAACACACGGACTACAAATAACTATGTATATGTATTTACTAATAATTATGTTTATGTATTTTTCTAGTTTACGTGCAACGAATAAAAAAAAGTTTGAAAAATTCAGAATGAGGACAATCAAGACCAGAGGCAATGAAAATGGGATCAAATATCTACAAAGCTTAGTGTCAGCACATGCAAGATTTTATTTCATGGAGACCCGAACCAGCTGGTACCTTTCACGTGCCCATAGCACCTATAGCAGTATTAGAAATATTTTTAACCCTCCGAGGATGCAATGATGCGACGTTTTCAAAATAAGTTTATACATTTTTTTAAATAAAATGAACTGATACTATATGTTGCATCACAATCATATGATATAATTAAAATCTGTAATCGTAGAAATAAACACACTAAATTGTGAAAAACGCGGGTTGCAATAGAAAATGAACTGATTGCGAACTACCCTGCGGAAATCACGGGATAAGCAGTTGAAGGGTTAATCAAAGTGAATAAAACTATAAAACTGACAAAATATCGTTTATAGTATGTTAAAAGTAACAACTAAAGCCTTTTAAAGATTGAGAGTGAGATGAAGGATTTAATTTTATTCATCAACAGGTGAGAAACGTACGTCTTCTACCATGTACTTGAAGAGCGAAGCGAAGGCATCGAACCCGACAGACACGTGCTTCGTCTCCATCTTGAGCCTGTTGAGCTCTTTGGTCCGGGCTTCGCAGAGCGTACCTAGCCTCTGGATCTCAGCCGTCAGCTCGGCCTTGCTCAACCACATGGGCGGGCGCACCGGCTTCGCGTGCAGACTCCGCATGCCAGTTTGCTCTGCAAGAGAAAATGGCGAATGAGAACAAGCATGGACATGACTTATTTTCGATACATGGAATACAAATGTTCTATAAAGTGCCAAAGTATGAAATGTTACAAAAATCTTGATCTTGGTCTACCTCACGACGACCCGCCTACCCGGAAAGGGTGTAAGACCTTGAAGGTCGCCTCGAAGGGTTTCAAAAATCTTAGATTTATAAAATATATTTCCAATATGAGGACCGGATTTTTAACTTAAAAAAACTCCCAGTTCAAAATTCTACAATTTCAAGATCGCCCGTTTCCGTTTATATTATACTTGAAATATCTCTAGCTAATATAAGTCTTTTTTCCCTCATAGAACCATTATTTCATGCAGCATCTCGTTATTTCACTTACATCCTCAAGAAAAGAAATATTAATCCTTTGACTCGGAAAAGCAATTCGATGCGTAATTATCCACCTAATACAAAGATTTGTTTATTGCTCTGAAAAAATAAATATAAATAATTGTTTTAAATCGAATTTTTTTGAAATATTAATCTACATCTTTTTATCATTCTGTAAGCGTTTTGAACAATCAAAATCAGAAAATAAATAAATAAAACTTCAAAATGATGCACCGCTGCAACTGATCAGAAAAGGAAATTTCGTTCCTCATAGACCAGATGTGGATTAAATTGTATAACAAACGCAGTATAAACCATACTACAAAAAATAATCACATGAATGTAATAAATGACAAATAGTGAAAGCAATAATGATATTATGTATCTTCAAAGCTTTTTTGGATTTAATTTAATTACATAAACATTTCGTTTTATACGAACGCGAGGTCTATTTAAAATGGACTTCATCATCTTACATCATGGCCAGGTCACGAAGACGACACCCCTCCCTCAAATCAGAATTCCACGTCATATCAAAATCAGTAGAAAACTGTATGATTCTTGAAACCAGGCTCATATGTTCAATCGACCTTTGGTGGCGTCGAGTAACATCTGGAATATTCACAACCCTCCTTGTGATTTAATCAAATGATAAAATCATAAGGCTTAAGAAAATAACTTATTATTTAAGGCTTATTGAGACAACTTAGTTATTTCAAGTTGTCACAATATGTTTTGAAACATGCATCAAATTAACAGACAAGTTGTGTACATTGTGTGATACGATTTTGAAATTTTGGCTTACTTTATCAATAATAATGAGATATAGATTATACACAGTACTGAATGCTTTAAATACTCCATTAATTCTTGACGTTTTTGAAGTACATATTCATTATTATATTATTTCAGCATTTGAAACAAAGATGTATGCTTTAAAATAGTTTTGTCAGAAAGATGAGTCTGCACTTCTCCAGTAAATTAGTCTAGATTTCAAACAATAAAAAGCTAATTTTGAGATGCATTAAATTACAAGAACCATCAACTGATTTCTGTACTATTTGTATTGAACATTTTAATCATTTATCACAATTTTGACTCTTTGACAGCTGTCCACATAAAGTGCTGCTGTTGTTATTTTAGGTTTAATGGCACAAGAACCACCACATAAAGTGAAGAATGAAAAGTTGAAAAAGGCAGCTCGTTGAATTTGTGCGGAAGGGTTGATAATATTTGCGGTAAATGCACCGGCTTCCAAAAATAGCACAAGAATCACGATTACTCAAAAAGTTACATGTAGAAGAATTTAATGAAACTGACCCACAGTATACAACGCATAGTAAGACATGAAAAGAAATAAAGGAATTATGGTGCAATAGAAAATAACATTTATAAAGTGATCAAAGCGGATGAGTCAGTTCGGTACAGGAAAAGTACTGAAAATATGGTGTATGATCCCCCCCTAGAAATAATACAGCCCCTACAGTAATGTGTGATGCTATCAATCATGTGGTCCACCAATTCCGTAAGAAGGGAGAGCTATTGCTCTTGCAAAGCACTTGCAAGCATGAAAAGGGTCTGAGGAGGTCCGATAACAGCTATTCATCTTCCTAAAGCAACCCAAACATGCTCGATAGATCCGACGATTGAGATGGCCATTCCATGCGCTGAATTGTTGTTCCCCGCAGAAGATAATCATTCACGAAACGAATTCAATGGGATCTAATGTTGCAGGAAGCCATAAGCTATTATTGCCCTTAATAAGGAGACACATAAGCATCAAGAATATAATCTCTATAGGCTTAAACATTTCACTGCTTCACGTGGAAAGAAATAAGGATCTCTACGTCCATTCAAAGAGATACCATCTCAAACACGGACACTGCCTCCTCCCGTATGCATCTATTTTACGAATGTCTGATGGATGAAAACGGATTCCAGGTTCTCTCCAATCGTTAAACCCGGCCTCATCTATAAAGAGAATAGCCCTCCATTGATTAGCCATTCAGAGGACATCTTGACGTGCTCATCTCAAACGTTTCCTTCTATGACGCGATGTAAACAGCTTGCAAATGATTGATCGCCACGCGCGCAGACCACCTTCTACCCACGGTTGACATTGATATCAACCTTCTGGTGGTTGCAGCGAAGGAGAATCTGAGCTGTGGCGGAGTTGCAGTTCTGTTCCTTCTAGAACATAATGACATATATCGAACATCGACGCAATGATTGGCCGTCCATGGTTGAACCTCCTGGATGCTGAATCTGTGGTTACAAATAGTTTCCAAATGAACCACAGATGATCTCACATTTAGACACCTGCCTGACTTTCTCCTATCTTTAATCTTCCTATAGGCTCCCCATCGCTATTCTTCGGGTAAATGATGCATGGAGGTCATTGTTACAAATTGGTTATCCCAGATTTCTTATCTCAGTATCACAGCAAAATTTGCAGGCATGTTCTCAAACGCGAAATTTTAAGCTCCTCGCAGCTAACATATTCTGATTGTAGCTCCACTAATTTGCATATTGCAATTTTATTCAGCAATTCTCGACTTATTTTTGAGTGAGTAGTTGCTATTTGTGCAATTTTTTTTCTTTAATTTTTGGAAACCAGAATAGTTTGTCTTTAAAATAAATTTGTTTTAATAAAATAAAATAAAAATAACTATTAGCCTTTTTCATTTTAATTTATTGTCGTTGGTTAACTTTTAATTTGTGTCGCTTTACCATAAAATCATAGGTATTAATCGATTTGATTCTAAATACATTTACACCATGAGGAATACGTAGCAGAAATTGGATAAAATGAGCTAGTAGTTAGGCGTAATTATTAGTAAAAGAACTAGCAAGTAGTGAAATTTGTAGTTGTTGAGGGCAAAGCGGATTGAGAAAGTTTACTGCTCCACATAAAGTTGACCATCCCAAATGTACCCAATACCTTTTCAACATTTTAAAAACAAAGTTTACTGAGAGGTTTCAAGTTTTTAAAAAAATGACTTCTTAGGAAGAGAAGTGTCAAGTATTTTGTTGCTACCGGAATGGTGCTAACCATATATTGCTTATATTCAATCTTTGACATAGCAATCGAATTATCGGTTTACATTTTGTAAATCGAATTTGTGTAAATAGAATTGCCGATAGTCAAGTTGCCATCACCGAAATATCTCAAATGTCCTACTAATTCTTGGTTAGATTAAAACATTATACTTTAAAATCAGGACGAGTTCTTTAATTAGACAGCAGGAAGAAATCAGATTAAATTTATCACTCTTAGAAGAGTTCAATTCTCACAGCAAGGCACACTTTACAAGGATTTTTTCTTTTTCTTTTTTTCTTTGCTGATCACCTGCCTTTAACTCCCTGGCTATTTGCACTGTTCTTAGTGACATGGCAGTCCCATTTTAGATAGAAACGTTTTTCTTCTGCATCAACGAGGTGTCCCAGTTAACTATTTTAATTTAGCCAAGCCAGTCATCCACCGGTAATCAGTCGAGCCTTGTCGTTTGTTCGAGGAGCACAACAACCCACACGTGTTGGACGGTATTCAATGAGGGGGTGAGAAGCGTGGAATCACTTTCGACATGAGTTCCTGCCAGAAGCCGACGTTCATCACGGGTCAACAGAAATAAGGTGGCCCATAATAATAATTTTGTGCGTCGTGTCTTGCCGGTTGGAAACAAAAGGCAGGAAAACGCAGCGAAGAAAATAGAGGCAACGACCCTCACAATCGGAAATGGCAGCCTTCAGTCTTTTTGAATCTCTTTCAAGGACCGAGAAGAAAAACAAAAGGATGTTTTGTTTTGGCCCCTTTCTGACTCCGAGAAAAGAGGAACAACGAAGGCGATCTTATCTCAAGGAAAAGCAATGTTTCGTTTCTTTTTCTGATTGGAAACTAATGTTAACAAAGTAAGATTGATATTCAAGCTCAATTTATATATGCACAAAAAAAATATATCCATATCACATTATCTAAAATATGCAGATGTTGCGAAGATACTGATACTTATGATGCAATTCAAACACAATTTGAATATGTTCATCTGAATTAAATATTGAAAGGAACTATTATTGCAAGCATTTTTCTAATTTTGCACATTAAAAGAATTGATAAAAATTATTACAATTAATTGAATTTTTATATTAATCAACGCTTCACAACTGAAATTTCAGGTAGGGAAATAAGGGTACGCACCTTCGAGGAGTTGAAATAATACCAGTGCATTAATCTTATTTAATATTTATTTAAAATAATATATGAAAAGGCTCTACTTCTGCAAAGAGAGGAAAAAATGGACTTTGCTATCCAAGAGAATCAACACTTATATTTTAACTAAATTTTACAGTGTTTTAATGATCCTGCAGCTATTTCTAGGTACTTTTTTGCAACCCAAACATCGCTAAACTGATTTCTATCATCGCTTCTTGAAAGCAAAGTTATCTGTAATGGAGTACGAATTTTTTTTCCCCTTGGGATCTATTATTTGCTAGTGTAGAAATTGTATTCTTCAGAAACAAACTAAGATCAAACTGCACACACGCACGAGTGTCCCTGCCTGATGGCACAATTACATTTACGACCATACTAGAAAAAACAAATAAAGAGAGGAGGGAGGGAGTAATAAAGGGTAGGAGGAAGCGCGTTTCGTGCAGCAGAAGCTTTCTTCGGGATCGTTAAAAATGGAACATACGTCATACCACCATTCGGGCTTCTTTCGTTTGCCTTTCAACAAGTCGCCGCACCCACAGGGATATAAAACACAGCCGAAAGTTAATTTTGTTGTGACATCATGTTTATTACTTGGAATAATACGATCCTTTTTTTTCTTTTATTTAAACTTTTTGATGCGATAAAGTCGAAATTTTGTCATTCCATATCAAAGATTTAGCATCTTTAATGTTAATCATATATTTTACAATAATCCTGATGAATTAAAAATTGCATGATTGGACATTAGTCTCTTACTCTGTACAAACATTTACTGCTCAAAAGAATGAACAATGCATTTCATAACGATGCATTTCATGACGAGTCAACCCCAGTGATGTAAAAGAGCATTCAGTATGATTATATTCTGTAGTATCAGTTTTTTCAAGGTGGAAAATTCCTGCAGTGCTTCATTTATCTTCTTAATACAAAGCATTTATTGAGTAAGGATCAATGGTGGACCAGAAATAAGTGCGTCTTTGGAAAAAATATTTGTTGGACAGAAAATATTCACGAATTCCAGAGAAATATATACTTTGTAAATTGATTTAATTCAATTACAGAAACGAAATTCACTTTTTTTTTTTTTTTTTTTGGCTTGATGAATGTGTCGTGGCAGATATTCAGTTTTGGCAGGCTTTGAAATTAATTATATTATTTAATTGAAGAACCAATCCCAAATTAGAATCAATCTGTAATTCATTCAGATATGACTGCACTTTCTCCTTATTTGATCCCCTCCTTTCCCTTAATTGATCTAAAATATAAAAGACATCGCCAGGCTAATCAATATCTCGTTTGGAAGTGGTTAAAAGAAAGTCTATAATGCGAAGATGAATTTGTTTAGTAGCACACTTTGAACTATAAGAAATTGGTCTGGTGATGTGAGGAAGCAAATCTAAACCTGACACAGAGATGAGGGTGAAAATATTTTCACACCACACTAGCGTGAGGACACTTAACCCTGGATGTCATTTTATAAGCACCCGTTTCAGGGATATCTTCAATGCCGTAAACCTCCCACCGGGTAACATGTACCAACTATATTCAGAAAAATGCGATGCAACAAGAATTCAAATGCCGAAAATGTCCTACTTTAATATTCGTAACGGAGCTTCTTCATAAGTAGCGTGAAAATAAATTCAAAGTCCTAGAAAGATCGTTTCGAAGTATACTCAAGAAAATGGCAGAAAAGTCGGATACACTGAGGGCTATAAAAAGCAATCAGTGAATGAGATTCGCGGCCAGCCGAAAGGGTAAGGAGCAGAAATGACGTGGGTGTTCGAAATATTAAATGACACTGTTTGGGTCCATCTCTTCCGCCCGCCTACTTTCAAAATATTTATTTCGCTCTCACTTCAAAGCGCATGTTATGTAAACCATGCGCTCAGTGAATTCTGCATCCTTCACAATGGGTTACTCTCTGTTACCAATCTGGTGGATTAAATTTATCAAAATTATTTGTTTTGGCCTCAGATAGCTACGATGAGCTACACGCGTGAAATTTCTTGAAATTTTTTCTTTTCAGTAAATTTAATAAACAAATCAGTCCCAATAGTTAAGAAGGCACTTGCAACGTAATTCCATTGGATTTCTCTGTAATTTACCCCATAAATAAACCAAATATTATTAATTAATTATATCATAAATAATAATAATGATAATAATTAAATACCAAATCTCATGACATCATTTATTGCGCTCGTCCAAACTAGTTTCAATTAATTTTAACTTTTCCCTAAAACAACAAATTAAAGTATCTATTCCAAATTATGATGTGGAGGTGCTCGTGACCACTTTGTCACATCGCGGAACTCCGAAACATCACAACGTTGCCGTTGCCGTTCACAATGGGTTCTCGGACTGGTGATAGAATTTATGCGACAAAATAAGTCTAAGGATAGCATTATTTTTTTAACCTGATAATTTGAATTTAACCGAAGAATAGCAGGCAAATGGATTTTGCTTTTCATAGGATCAATGTAACATCGACAATGCCTGCCACACCATCACTCCCCCCCCCCTATTTACTCCTTTCATAGGCATTCAAAAATACCTTTACTTTTGTTTTTACGATTACTTTACTTATATTTATAAAACCTGTAATATAAAAAATAAGCTGCAAACGAAACTTCTTAAACCTCAAGTGGGCATTTCACCCTTTGCACTACGAAAAGAAAAGGGGTGCATCATTACACATATGTGAATATAAGGATTCCTTTTAGTACTTATAAATCTTTTAAAGTTTTTATAGGTTTATCATAATTCCTAAAAATGAATGTTTTGGTTATTATATGGATTTTATAATAAACTGTAAAGGTGCAAATAAAATAGTTTGAAAAACTGCTTTATTCCAAAGCAATATTTTGTTTTTAAAATAAATGAATTCGTTAAGAATTGCTGAAGAAGAAATATTATCTTTTCGTAGTTTATTTAAAGATAGCCTTAGCATGTTTTTATTCGTACTTAAAATGTTCTTGATAATAAAAAAATGAAATACGTAATCTAGTGAAATTCTTTAATCGGTACATATTTATCGATTATTTTTTAATTTTCAGTATTTACAAAATTTGTGCACAACTCAATAAGGGGGAACATAGACATTAAACTGCATATGAAACGATTACTGTTGGCAACCTTTTGCATTTAAACTACAAAAAGCTATCGGGAAACATGAAATGTGTCGGACTCGGGAGTTTCTTTAAGACCACCGATGAAACGAGAATTGTAATGCACCGAATATTATGGAGACGGTGATTCCCAGGCTTTTAGGAATTTAAATGATATTTATAGGAAGCTGGGTCTTCCAAAGGGTACAACAAGCAAGATTCATGGCCAAAAAGAATATTTAAAGGAAAAAATCGTTATCCGTAGCAAGGACGGAACTTGACTATAATATCAAATTTTCTTCCTCCCGTTGTAGTTTTAAAAGTCAAAATGTCACATTCCAGAGCAAAATGGTGTAAATAATTTAACAGGATGGAAAAAAGTTCTTAAGGTTAAAAAAAAAGGGGGGGGGCTTCACAGCATCAGTTATAAAAGCACTAAGTAATAAAAATTCACTTCGAAGTGCTTATATAGCTTGACAGCGATTTCAGAACTTGAATAGACTTTGATTGACGAAAAGAAGCTTTCGTTCACAAGAAAACATTTTAACCTGCTATAGCATCATTGTTTAAATTCCGGCTATTTAAATCTGTTAACTGCTCTCAAGTACTTAGAAAATTATTCAAAAATAATGAAAAGAGAAAATAAAATTGGCTTAAAATCAAGCTAAAGAGGATCTGGCTTATAAACAAGGCGTGTTCTCCGATTCTAAAAAGAGCCCCCCCCCCCTCCCCTCTTTAGATGTTTTCTGAGAAACAATATTTTTTTATTAGGAAATATAAGATAACATCGCATAAAAAAATGTTTTTAAGATATTGAAATAAAAATTTTGCCAAAATGTTTATTTGCTATGAACTGAAATTTTAACTTTTCTAATCTCATTTATTTATTTTAATGATCTTTCAATGAAGACAAACTAGGTAATATTTTATTTAATTGGGAATATTTTCAAAACTTTTATTCTCTGCAAACTTTATATTTCACATGACAGTTAAAATGTTAATTATGCATAACTGTAAAAAGGAGTGAAATATATTCATCAAATTCTGCTATAGAATGATTGATATAAATGGAAATTAAAAATTGCTTTGTCACTTCAAAGTTATAAAAATTTGCATCGCAATCGCACTGGAATTCTCAGTTTTATTCTTGTTTACTTCTTCTTACTTAAATATTCTTAGTTATTAGCAATTTTTACATTTCTTTAAAGTTCACTGAACATGATCGTTAACATTCAGTATTAACTTCAAATCATACTGCATCAGAAGCAAGATGCCAAACTAACGATTAAAACTATAGATTTTATTCAATTAGGATTACTTTTCTGTCCACTTACTTCATAAAGATCGACTTGTGAGCGAGAAATTAAACACTTCTTCCTCTCCAAAAGATGTGCGAAATTTTTAAAAATAAATCGTGATGCATTTAACATGAAACGAATCTAGACGAATTTTTTAAAAATTCATAGACACACACATATTATATATATATATATATATATATATATATATATATTAATGAAATGATTGTATATCAACAACAACAACAAAAAAATCAAGCATGTAAATTCTAAGAAAATTCTGAACAAGTTTAGTTTAGTTATATTAACGTCCCGTTTGAAGCAACACTTGGGCTATTTTGGGACGGACCTCGTAATTTTGAACCACGGTCAGATGACGAGGACGACACCTGAGCTGGCACCCCCCTCTCCACACCACACCAGCGGGAGGACGTTTGGTCAGGACGGATTTAAAGTGCAACAGACCCCCTTACACGACGGTTCTTTGGTGGAATCGGGTCTCGAACCTGAAACCCTCCGGTTCCGAAGCCGAGACCTTACCACCAGGCCACCGCGGCCCTAAATTCTGAACAAGTATTTGCTTTAAGAGAGTAGTACAAGCCATATTGTGTTTTATATATTTAAGAAAGTTTTTCTAATTCGATATCGTAGCAGGAATTTAATTCTACAACAGAGTGTTAAAGAAACAACAAATAACTAAAGACCATAAAGCTCCATTTATTAGCCTTTTCGCCCCAGTGAATGAATTAATTGTATTAGAATTGGTAGCCAATTTAAAATGCATTCTTTGGCAATTGTTACAGAGTGCCCTTTATTGTATTATATCCCTCTTGTTATTTCGGGCAACAGAAATCAAATCTCACTGACCGACTTGTACAATGGCCTTAAGAAGGCGGGAGGGGGGGGGGACACTCCCAATTCAGAATCTCAAGATTTCGTACATTAGTTCGAAGGAGAAGAGAAAACTGTTAACATCCCAGCTGCGAGTGAATGTCTTCTAGCGACAGCATTGTCAGAAAAACAACAGAAATTCCTGATTAAAAATGCAGAAGGAAGCCTTGACTTCGATTCCGAGTGTGGCGGATTCTCTCTCAACAAACAGACTGAGAGAACGGTTTTCTCTCCCCCCCCTCACCTGACTGGGGCAGCTCTCAAACGAATCATCTATCACTGTTTTGGGGGCGACCCAAAGATCCCGAATTAGAAGGTGGAAATGAAAAAGAAGAGATGAATTAATGAAGTGGCGTTAGTACAACGGAGTGAAAAAAAAGGGGTTTTGTATAAACTGCTGATCTCTGATTTCGACAGAGAACTCTCTGCCTGCTCTCTTTTCTGTATCGGGGTGAATGCCAGCTGAGAAGAAAAAGTGTCCACTTTATCTCAGTGACAAATGTGAAGAAGACAATTTTAGACTAGTCATGTAAATACAGTTTCACAAAACAAAATTATTTTCAATGTCTTCTTTGAATTACAATGCATTTAAAGCACTGAATTATATTGTATGTTATTTGATCGGATATTCTAATTAAAGGGCTAATTCGCATAAAAGATAGCACTAAGATATTTTTTTTTTTGCGCAAAAGCTTTTTGATCTATTCTGAGTTACCTCTTGTTCAACAGAGGCAATACCCAGCAACATAGGATACTTGCTTGTTATAAATGAAATTTTTCATATAAAATATGCAATATTTATATGAGGCTTATAAATATATGAGGGATTTTCTATAACAGTTAAATCGCCCTTCTGCCCAAACAACAAATCAATCTTGTAATTACCAATTCCCAAAAGGAAAATGAATTGGAAAAACTTTTAAAAAATTTAATCCTAAATTTCGTTATAATTAATAATAAACTTAAACAATTCTAACTCGCAATGATATCCAAGATTCCTCACATTGAATGAAGAATGTATTTCAGAAGCCTTCCAACATCGTTCTTCAGAGATGTGGGGGAAAAAAATCAACAAGTGTCAAAAACCACTTTCTGCTGCGAAAAACTGTCTGGAATACAATAAATCAAGGAGAGCAAACAAAAGGTGATAAAATTGAAGTGAAAACGATTTATACCGCAAATCTCCTGCCGTTTTCATCGCCAGGCGAAGAGAGACACTGAAGGTGAAAGAGGTGCTGGATAGCTTTGGAACGCATCAGTGACCAGCTCGCGAAGAAATAGAAGCCGGGTGGTGATGTACCTGTACCTCGCCACTCTGTATCAATCACGCTTTGGTGGAAGGAAACATCTGCTCGTCACCGGACAGGAAAAATCGCCACGGTTTTAAACACGATCGAATTTGCAAGAATCACGAGATTAGTTTTTGATGTTCCTTTGTCATCCAAAAAACGAATTAGATCGCCGATTAAATTCCTTAAAAGACAGTGTAACTTGATTAACTATTGTGATCTCAGTAAAGCTCTGTCTGAATAAAGAAAAAAAAAATGTTTTAAGCCTAAATTATGCATGCAACACATTTCTCAGCATTCGGCTGTTGTAAGATGAAGGCTAAAATATGTTAATGTTCACATCCCTAAATATAATATGCGCTTTCTCACAAATTTCGATAACTCATAGTTTTCTAGGTGAGAAACGAGCTGGTATACATATACTAGAATTTCGTAAAATATTTAGTTTTGGGAATTAAAGAGCATGAAATAAGAGATGAAACGTTTTCTATGTTCTTCACAATTTTAGTCATTTTTATTTGTTTATATTACTGTTAAAAAAAACATTAACTTCCCCCCCCACCCCCCCATCGGTTAACGAATCATAGAAGATTATTTGAAACTGACCATCAGCCGACAGTGAACGAAACAATACTAGTGAATAATATTTCAAATTTAGGAATTCAGTAAAGCTTCTTTTTATCTTCAGCTTCTTTTGATGCATTTGATTATCTTTATAAAAACATTTTGTTTCTGCCTTAATAAACGAATCAAGAAGTTGCTCCAAAATAATTCAAGAGGGAGTAGATAAAGAACAGAAACATCTTTTAATGGCCATTTCAGCAGTACACATCCATCAACATTCGTATATTCTAGCATAATTATTTATACCATCTTTGTATGCAGACAAAAAAAATTTTAATGTGTGAAAGACAATAACTGTAATAATAAAAGAAGAATCAGCCAGCAGGCAAACAGGTTTCTTGAAGTAAAGCACTCGGAAAAAAAGAATACGGAGAGTTCACCAGAGGAAGAAGTATGTGTGGGGGGGGGGGGGGGGTCTTTTTATCCCGCGTTCTGATCTTCAAAGCCATAAGATGGCCTCCATCACTTTCACTCGAAGGGCAAGTCTATGTTAATTCTAACCAGAAATTGGATGCTTCGGGTTTTTGACCTCGACAGCACAGCAGAAATCAGCCAAGATAACTCTCTCGGGTTTGGTTAAGTACTTACTATCTGCCCTGGATGCACTGGCTTATTTAAAGCCGTTGATGGGGCAATAAACCTTTTTGGCTAGAAAGCGGAAGTTGCAAATGCGAGGGTTCGAAGCAGGTATCGCGACTAAAAACATTTCTGGGGGAAAACAGGGTCGGTGTATAATGAATAATATAATCATAGTCTGTCTTTCATGTCTGAAAGAAGAGAGCCTACTTTTATGAAAGCGTAAAAAGTACAAGGCATTCGGAAAAGGGTTCTCATAATACGGCAAATTAAACATAGCTATACTCAATCTCAATAAAATATTTCCATTAAATTAGATACGAAATCGGAATATAAAATAAAAACAGTCTCAAATTAATAATCTGTAGAATAAGATAATTGGTACAAAAATTCTCAAATAAATTCTTCGCCTCGAATTAAATGAAATTCAAACCTGAGACATGGGTTAATTAGCTTAATTAATAAAGCTAATTAAGCAAGTTAATAAAAATTTAACAGTACTACCACCGATCAACTGCTTAGTTACAAAAGCGCGGTGCGATGAGCAAGTTGCTCATAGCTAATCGTTTAAATCATCGAGTAATTCACTTGCAGCAGAATTAATTTTTTTATTGTAAAGAAGTACAAATTTAAAATAGCAAAAATAAAACATGGTTTCTTGGTTTGAAAGTAAAAATCTAAAAAACATACAAATATTTGAAGATGTTTGTAAAAAATTGGAAGAAACGGAAATTAGCTGATGGCACATAATGGCACGACACAATGTGTTCATATTATGTACAACGACTTGGTAACACGTTGTGTCTAAGCTTATCAAACGGTTGGATTTGTTATTAGCATGAAACAAAATATTATGGAATGACTACCTTCATAATAAGCATTAGACCGAATATCTTCAGCTTCCACTGAGATTTTACAAAGCAAAACAATTGTCGAATTTTAATTATCAACACTTTATACTGCTGATATTTATGGAGGGGAAGAGGAAGGGACTAGCCTTTCTCTTTTTATTTATTTTTAGCCCCCTTTTTAAAATTCATTGCAGTAAAGTAATTTGGCTTTGTTTTATAGTAAAAAATAACATATTTGCTAGTTTATGCCGTTCTGATCGCCCTCACAAAATTTTTTTATGTTCAAAGATATTTTTTAAAAGAAACTAAAAATTTTCGATAATGATATTTCAACTGCATTGCAAGCACAAGTAGGTTTTGTATTCATCGATAAGAGGAATTTAGCACATACGCAGAATTCCTAAAGGGAATGTATCAGCTCTACTTAGGCCCCAATTGCACAAACTTTCAGCATGTCAATCACTATATCGCCACTCTTCATCAATGAACGAGAATTAGAAGCGGCTGTAAGTCTTTTTCGACATTGCTTATAACTGGTGACCTCGATTCTCAGCAGCAGTATGAGCGTGTTCATCTCCCCCCCCCCTCCTCTGATATTTATGATCGCAGCAAAAGTGAGCCAATTGTCTGCGATATCTCTCGGAGACACGTAAAACGTTGTAAATAATACAAACAGCGAGACCGCATCTGATTGTCTCGAAAGAGGAAGACGTTCCTTGAGGAATATAAATGTCACTGTTGTTATATGAAAAAAAGTAGCAGGTGTTTTCGAGTTCCAGGGAATCTTAGTGGATTTGCAACTGATGGTCAACACGAACACCCTATTTGGAACGAGATGTTTGTATTCTCATCAAGGAATGGGACGAAACATCGCTTATTGAGTAAATGATGTGTGCTAAAGCTATCAATCTGAGAACTATGTATTTTCGCCATTAATACAAAATTCTGAATAATATGGAAAAGTTACAGTTTTTGATAAAAACGATCGTAAATAATCTCATTTCAGGTTATCTTACGAACAAATTCTAAAATGATGCATAATCATTAAAAAGTAATTTTTTTTTTTTTTTGGTAGTTTCGAAATGCAATCACGGTGAATACAATCTATGATTTGAAACCTAGAATAATAAATAAAAAATTATTTCGGATTATTTTAGAAAAAAAACGTCGGCTACTTTTAGAAAAATAATAATAGGTTCAATAAAGAAGGGAAAAAAAAGCCTCACCTTTCATTAGTTTAGAATTTAGTTTCCCCATCTGGAGTGATATGAACTTGTTAGCGCAATCAAATACCGATTATCCATCAAATAAGCATCACTTTAAATGGACCACGCACGAGTTGATAGGTTATCGCATTTACTCTTCTCGTTCATTTCCTTGGATATTATATCCAGCCGCACATACTACTGCCGAAATTTAGGGAGCCACACCAAGAACGCGAACAGTACGCCATGGCGCTCTTTTCACAACAGAAAGAGATCTGTTTCGACAGAATCACTTATTGAAGACGCTACAATCAACACCAGAAGGGATATCCTCAATTAATAGTAAAGTGGTGGATGCATAAACGTTAGACGTTCAACTATATGTTTGTTAACCTTGACGTCAGAAAATTAAAAAAATATATACATTTTTTAAAAGGTGATTTCAGATAGAATATATTTTAAATAATATTTCATAGATAAAATACCTCACCTGAATTTCATTTTCTCTAAAGCCAGTGAACTTCCTTTAAATAAATTTAAATGGGAATTTGAATGGTGACGTAAGAGACAACACATTAAAGTTATAATATCAGATTCCGATTTTTTTTTTTAAATGAATACCTATCTTCAATAATACACTCGCAATTTTTTTTAAAAAAAATCAACTGCAGATGCTAAAGCTGAAATCTATTGCGAATGAGGTTCTTTACAAGAATACAAGTCCACACTCAAGAAAAATATTTCAGTAACTTTTCAACATCCCCCTTATATTGCTTCCAACGGTAATATTGGTAGTTTATGTAACATGACCGAAATATTTCTCTAACCGCATTTATAAAATATATAACAGAATTTATAATTATATATAAAAATATAAAATATAACGATATATTTTATATAATATGATATTTATTTATAAAATACATAATAGTATATAGCAAAATACATATTAATAGTTCGTAATCACATTTTTTTACTATCGCTAAAATACATGGTCAAAAGTAAACTAATTTTGTTTTACATGGTAAATTCTAAAGCAGTTATTTTTATTATTGCATAATGAAACATTATGAATAATACATAATGAGATATTGTATTTTTTATACAAATTATGCATTCAATCATATTCAACAATAATGTATATCTCCTTTTTTTTGCATCTCTGAGAAGAGAACAATGGGTAATTCTGTCATACGAGAAATGATGGAATTCTTACTATTAACGGGGACTCGTTTTTACTTTTTGAAGGTTGGCTGATGGCGGTGTTCAACATGAAGATGCAATCAAAATCTGCACATTGAACATCCTCTTCTTCAAAGTCATTGTATATTTCCAACATATAAACATTGTTCACATGATTTAAGACTACTAATGCCCTCATTGTCAATTATTCTTCAATAAATTTTATGCAATATTTCAGCAATTTCTGCATCAGAATCTTCTAATTCAAAGCCTAATAATCTTTATATATCAATAAATAAATTTCTTTATCAGTTAAAACAATTTCAGATTTAATTTCTGCATATTAGTAAAATTGTGCTTCAATATTTGGTTTCAAATATTATTTTAGAATTAAAATATATAATAGAAAAAATTAATATGAGCTTCAAAGGAATGTTAACGAAACATGTATCGCAATTAAGACATCATCATCATATAAATTAGTGGAGTTAAAAAAAATATCTTAATCCTTGCATTGCGAATCATAGGAAAACACAAGAACTTCTTTTGAGGCACTGAATCAAATGATAAAAAAAATCATGGTAAAACGATTTCTCGTCTTTTGATTTGGAATGGGGGGGGGGGGGGGGAATCTCTGCTCCAGACTAAGATAAAGTCCAAAGTTTTTTTTTTTTTTTTGCAAATTTTTATTAAGTAGTAATAAAAACAAATAATATTCTGAAGACGATAATCGGTTATTTTGTAAAGTAAAAAAAAAAGAAAGAAGAATCAAGGATCGTCTTCATTTAAAACAAAAGCACTGAACTCGGAACTTATAAGAAATCTCGTCATATAAAAGGATAACAAACCATTTCATTCGGCTATTTTTACCGATTCTTACAGAAGAAATAAATATATTTCTTTAATTCGAAACCGCGTGAAATAGTAAAGAATTTTGAAATTTGTACCAAAGCGACATAGTGTGCAGAAGTCTGAGTATCGCGTTGGGGCATTTCCTGAATATCAACTCATGTCGCGGCGCAAGTGCAGTAACAAAACACATTTCGCTCATTTCATTGTGTAGGAAGAAAGGCAATATTTAAAAAAAAAATGCATTTCCGGAGCGTGTGGAAACGATTGTAGCGAGCTGTGAAAAAATTCTTTTCACCTCCTCGAGCCTGAAATTTCAAACAAGGAATGGGGGAGGGGGCGTAAAAGGATAACTATTTATAAAAAGAAATTAAAATTTATATTGAATTTTTCTGCAAATGTCAAATTAACATTACTACAGGTGTAATTATTTTAAAAATTGTAGACGCTCTTTTAACACAAACCATAAATGACTATGATGACGTCAGAGACAGCGCCCTCTGATACCTTGTAGTGGTATGACTCAGTTCAGATCAAACAACGGTATGTGTTACATGCTTTGATCCATGCTCATATATATTTATCTTAAAATTATTCCACAATTTTAAATGTAAATTGTCTGTGTGCAACGTAACCGGTAAATAAATAACTGTTACACTCATTCGGACTTTTTACTAAAACTCCTTAACGATCTCATAAAATTAAATTTCACGATGTTTTATTATTATTATTGTTGTTGTTGTTGTTTAGTCCCAGTTGGGAAAATCTTAACCAAGAATAAAAAATGCAAGAAAAATAATCGAATATATTTATGGTAGTTTTATTTAAAAATAATTTTTTTGTCGACACTTCCCATTAAGTCAAAAATCTTGTCACTAATTTATTGATCCAAAATTAGTTAGGAAAAAGAAAAGTTCTGTTGTAAGATACTGCTGCGCAGCTACCCTTACAGCTACCGTGCATTAATTGTTACTACTAATTTCCATCATCCCATAATAGTTATGCAATCAAACATAACAATCCTCGATTAACTGAAATTTTTTGTGAGTAAACGGCACCCGCTATCGACCTTATTTTCCCCATAAAGCCATAAAAACCTCGTTTCTCCCACACTATGCGAGCGCTGCCGATTTCAAGGTTAAATTCTGGGAGCAGTTTGGGAGTGGAAGAGGAAGGCCAAGAATGCCTACTTCTCAGTATGTGTTGACCCCCACACTGAAGAATAAAAGGATGCCGGGCAAACCTTGACCAAAAAAAGAAGCTCACGAAAGCTTTTTGAAGACTTCCGCTAGGAGGAAGAGATGTTTCGATTATTTTCTTTCACCGGAAGGATGAAAAGAATGCAAACATATAGCTCTTCTGATCTGCTCTAGGTTCTTATCCGAGATTAAATGAAACAATGCTCATTATCAAAATAACTAAATCTGGGTCATTTCTTCTTTAAACAAGCAAAAGACATGAATGCCATTTTTCAATCATTGAAGACTTTCAATCATAATAAACAACATTTTTTCTTTTTTTTTTTAAAAAGTAAATTAATTTTTGTAAAAACTTATATAAACATTTTTTATTGCAATTAAAAAAATATATAGAGAAGTTTGACATGGAAAGACTATGATTTCAAATGAACTACAAAAATGGTAACATTTCAAATGCATCGCTAATATGAAAATTGAGAGAGAGGGGGAAAAAAAAGAGAGAGAGAGAAAGAAAGGAAGAAATGCAGTTATCCTTGAATTCTATTTTTTCAATAAATGGATTTCTGAACAATATTCTCTTCATTGGCAACTTTCACTGAGCCAAAGTCGAATCTTGAAACGGGATTAAAACCAGTTCCTTGAAAAGGATCGCTGTTGAGGGCTCAACACAGCATGGCGCTCTCGGGATTTAACAAAGAAGCATTTGCTTAGAAATGGGGGGGGGGATGGCCGGTTGCATTTCGAAAGAGAAATTCCGAAACTCTCAATTGAACACAACACACGCGATAAACACAAGAAAATCGCCGTTGCATTTGTTTTTTAATTCGCGGATAGGGATTTTATTCAAAATAAGCAAATAAAAACTTCTACTATTACTTAGTAAAATGCGTATTAAAATTAATTTCAATGGCAAAATTTTCTCGAAATGAAGTTGCAAAATATTACGCATATTAGTTGATGTAATCAACTTTTCGAAAAATATGCAGAAATTAAAGAATTAAAAAAAAACATTACTATATAGTGAACAAAAGTGAAAAAAAAAACTATATAGTGAAATGATATACATTTAATTAAAAAACTTGTTAAAGCACAGAAAAAATTCTCTAAGCACTGATAATGAAATATATATTTTTACCAGATATCAATATAGATATAGAATTTCTGCCGCAAAAAATTATATTAAAATAATATCAAAATAAGTGTTTCTGAATTATTTTTTTATATATTAGAAAGCGATTTTAATCCATTAATTTTTTAAAAAACATACTAATGTTTTGCAGGATAACAAGCAATCTTTTAGTAGTTTAATGCGATAACATGATGCAAAAACATCTCAAACAACTGTACAGAGCGGGCCGTTGAACATAAAGTAAACAAATTTGGCATGTGTTTATTTCTTGGGTAGTAGGTGCTTACTAAGAAAAAGTTCCGAAAAATTGAAATTAAACGTTCCTAAAATTAATGTTAAAAATTAAAATTTTAGCGTTATTCTTTGGTGCATATTATTGCACGAAAACAATTTTTTATTGATAGGGACACGAAGAGAAACTGGGGAATATAACATCGGTACGCATTGGTGAAGCCTTAGCGAGCTGTGAAATAAACGTTACTTTTCCCCTTTTATTAAGAGTTCAATAATTCTTCAGTTTAACTGTAAATATGTTTTTTTTTTTTAAGTGAAACTAAAATTTGTCCAAATATCATAGTTCATTTCCTATGTCGGTTATTTGAAAGATTAGTAGTTAGATTATATATTTCTTGAACCTTTAGAATATAACAGTTACGAGGAAGATTCAGTTTACATTTTTGAACTTTCTCCCCTCAATTAACGCTGACAGTTTTCCTTTGTAGGGTAATTTGAAACAGACTCTTATTAGTAATAAAAGTTTAGTTTATGTATATTAACGTCTTGTTTTAAATCAAAACTAGGGCTATTTTGGGATGGACCTCGTAACCGCAGTCAGATCGCGAGGATGACACCCGGGCTGGCACCCCTCACCAAGTTTCCACACCACACTAGAGGATGCATCGTATTATCTTTCTGGGTGCAAAGGGTTAATATTTTTAAGCCTTGAAAATATAAATTCGTTTGAACTCTTAAGTATGGGGATAGCAAGTTTCATTTAATGAAGGTTTTATGATGCTTATAGAGAACTTGTCACCCATGGTGAAATCCTTATTATGAGGTCAGCGTTGCCCAGTGCCCTATTCTTGCCATGCTTGGAAGACAGGGTCATTGCAATAAGAACGCGCGTAAACAACCAATAAGAAACTTCAACGCTAATTTAAAAAAAAAACATCAACTCCAATGGAAAAAGTGCACATTCACTCCCCTCCGGTCAAGCGTGAGTATAATCCACGGTTGGATAGGCCCAGATGAAGGGATGGCAGGAAGCAAGGATGGGAAATAAAGGATGAAGTTGCCAGTTATTTTGTGCGGTCAGTCACCTAATAATCGGTAAACTATAAAGCTCTTTCAAAGGATCTAGAGGAAACAGTTAACGGTCTCGCAATCAATCGGAAAATCAAACACTTGCAGAATGACAAATTCTACAAGTTTATGAGTAGTGGTAGCAAAATTGGTGGTATTTTTTTTTAAATCATTCTTCCACTGCAAACCGCAAAATGTATTCAACATATATTCTGAAATGGTGTTCATTTCATTTAAAGCCAATTTGCATTCAATCACGGTTGTCGCTGCTGCAATGACAATTAAGAGAAGCTTTAAATATTTTCAAAATTACAGCCTCATTTGAAATCTTGCACGTCCCTTTTTAATGTACAAACCTCAAGAGAGTAAATGAAGGTAGTTAATAAAGCTATATTCATTAAAGTACATAAAATTAGCTGTGGATGATGATTTTTCCAGATTCATCTCGGAAACTTTTTTTTTAATTTATAAATAAACCAAAATAAATTGTTAGAACATACAGTAGTAGGTTCTATTTTATTTGATATTATTTATTTTATGAAGTAGAAAATTCATTACAAGCAAATATATGGACCTCAAAAGTGTTGATCCTCAGTTCTAACAGATACTTAATGCAGAAACACTGCTCAGTGTTCACACCAGCCAGCAGAGAGATTCATGTTAAATTAGACAGTAGATAATACGTTAACGTAGATTTTTCTATACTTTGACAAGTGGCGTGATAAAAGTACATTTTATACATATTTAATTTTGTTAACCAATAGGCTAAAATTGACTTTCATGTTTACTGAGGAGATATTAACTGAAATGAAATTTCTAAGGATCATTTTTGTTGTATTTTTCTTTTAAAAATAAACAGGTCATTTTCATATTTTTACTTTTAAATGCTGATTAGCCGAATTCGATAGCCAACTTTTTGTCCAAAATCTTTAAAATAGCCGAGAAAGTAAAGGAGAAACTCTGTATCGATTTCGCCCATTTTTGTTTTACATGAAAGTTCATACTCATGGATAGACCATCAAGAATCGTCTGAATAGAAATCAAAAATAAATTAATCTTTAGTTTTTAAAATGAAAACGGCTATTTCAAATTATTTTTAAAAAATCAAGAATACTATTTTTCAACTTTTAGCAAACATTCACTTGGCCATTCATTACATGAGGATGACACAGACAACACTTTAAAAAACCACTTTGTTATCTCCATTATTTCTACTTAAGGAAATAAAAATATTAAAGAAATAAACCAATTTAACATATGAAAAAAGATTCAGGTTCATTTTTCCTTTCTTCTTTTCAAACAAAAAGCATTCAATACGGAAGAAACCTCTGTTTTAGAACATCAGCATAGAAATAGCTCGATATAGAATAAAAATGAAATATTGTAAATTAAAGTTTCATACGACTTTAAAATAACAATTAATAGTATAAAATAAAGAATGACTCGGCACAGATTTTAAGTTGAAATAGCTGATCACATTTAAAAAATTGTTAAAAATGAAATAGTAAATGATTTGTAAAAATTTCATTGAAAAAATATCGAACAAAAACTGCATTTCATTAGGAAAATTAATTTAAGCGGGGAAAAAAAAGCTATTTTCGCTTTATGAACTGGTTGAAAATGTTAAAACAAACTCACATTCTCCGCAAAAACTTCGAAGAAAATTTGATTTCTTTCTGTCAATCTAAATTTTTTGAGTTTTAAATTTTCTTAATATTAAAAGTAGTGTTCTGTAAAAACTGTGTATTACCAAAATTAAAATACTTTTTTTTGGGGGGGGGGGGACTTTTATTTATGCAGAATTACCATCCATATTCAAAATAAAATGTCATTATTCGAAGGAGATGCGTTAAATCGCACGATGTACGGAAAAGGAAGAGGCCATCATACAGCAGCGGAAAGAATGGGATACAAAGCATTATTGGTAAGACATCCATGATTTATAGAAAGTTACATCATAGGTAACTAAACCAAGACCTCTGGTTCTGAACATAGATTTGATTTTGACAAATTAATCATTCATTTTACAGTTACACGGCATGCTATTCGTAATTCTGACTAATAGTCGGATAAAGAAGCGATTTAAATTCTTTCCTCATCACACCATAATATTCCAAGCAATACTAACATATTCTTGAGAAATTATCTTAAAAACGATTCCAATTCACCACTTAATTAAAAACCAAAACATTTCTCCTTAGAACACAAAAGATTTTATTTCGATATGGTTACTATTAAAAAAAATAACTAAACTGAGCAAATTTCGTTTTGTAATTGTGAAAAAGGCATTCCAGGTATTAGTCAAAATTTACATTTACCACTTCTTAACCCTTAGTAGCCTGATTTACGAAAGTGATTTATTTTTAATATTACTGTGTTTGCTTGAGGGTCTAGATGAAGGGAAAAATAGCTAAAGAATTAGTAGGTAGGTTTTATGTAGGGCGGAATGCCTGAAGTATCAAAATTGATACTCACAAAAATAGCACTAGTTTCTTCAAGTAAAACATGCACTCGCAAAAAATAATTATATCATAGCGAAAATAATATATTCACTTACCTCAAAAGTATTTATATTCTTCAGAAAAAGAAAATATATCCAATTTGTATTCAACAAAACTTTTAGTAAAATGTGTTTACTTGTTCACTTTGCCGCGCAAGTAATATGTCATAGATAAAATAAAACAATAATGACATTTGATTTTTTTTTTAATTTCGTTGGAAAGAATATTATACAACAGTAAAATACGTACAGCCAACCTATAAAAAAACTAATAGTAATGTGAACATTCGGTTTAAAAGATTGGTATCAAAATTGAAACTCTAGGTTATTAAGGGTTAAAATTATGTCAGCATAGTAATTGTCACTGACATCTAACTTGACAATAGAATCAAAATTACTTCAATTCCAGACATACTCCATGTCTTAGAGCAAACGACCGAAATTTCAGAAAGCTTTTACGAAATAAATGAACATAGATTTCATTTTTAAAGCAAGAATATTAAATCACAGCTCTGTATTACTACCTCATTTAATGTTTCAAAACCAGGAAGAAAAAAAAAACGTGAGGACTTACTTCGAGGTATTCGAGACTTTCCACGCGGGACATCTTTCATTGGACGATTGCTTCGCGCATAATTCAATGGCGAGGTTGCTCTTACTTGACCCATTACCAGCGGCAGAGATGCACATCTTGACTGCAGACCGCACTCCGCCTGACCTCGCACCTCACTCAAAGAGGAACGCTGCAAAGAATATTCTTTTTCAAGAGGCAAATCGGCAGGTGATGCGGTTTCGGACACTTTATTTTCTTCATAGGTGATATTGCAAGAATTCGCCTCCGTTGAAGAGTGACGACGAGCTTGCAGCCTCGATTTGAATTTTTGCACTTTGGACGGGGAGGGGAGCAACTCCTCGGATTTACATCGCTTTGCACATTCTGATGATGTCCTATTAACTTCCACCTGCTCACTGTCAACACCTGAATGTTTGCATGTCGATTCCGATGAACAGCTGTGGTCATTCACAAATGAAGAATTATAAAGACTGTCCTCAGACAGCACATTCGAAGGAGAAGTATTTTCAAATTGACCAGTGATTTTTATTTTGGTTACCACAGGAGAGTTATCGATGCTCGATAGAGTGATCCCTTCATTTTTAAACTTTTTGCTATCTGGTTTTTGCAATCGCTCTTCATCGACAGCCTTGTGAAATGCTTTTTTTAAACTAGGTATCAGAGAATACTTGCTTCTCTCGAAACTGTTTTTATGCGCAGTCCTTCCGCCACATATACTATCACAACTTTCTAGAGATATTTCAGAAGATCCAGTTTCGAAAATCTGTATTTTTTCTTTCATGTCTTTCATCTCCAGCTCACAATCCACTTGATCCTCGCACTCGGATAATGGCATAGAAATATCACAAATTCCCATCCCGCATTTAGTCAGTAAATCATCAGCAAAAGGATATTCATTCGGAATACCTGAATCCAAAGTAGAAAAGTCATTTTTAACCTCACCTTCACGTATCGTCACAATAACATGTGATAATAAATCGGAAGCTTCGGTAGAACCGCTTCCATTCACCACTATTTGATCTTTAATATTTTTTCCCAAGATGGATTCATAGGAATCTGAAATGGGTTCCACTTCATCCACTTTATACTGTAAACTGCTCCCAGAATAAAATCCATTTGAGATTAACTCCGACGCAGGTATGCTATCACTGCATGTTTCTGAACAAGTCATCTCGCTTCCGAGTGATATTAAATCCGAAACATTTTCAATACAGCAGCTATCATTCATCACAGCCTCAACTTCAGCACATGGTTTGTTGGTCGAATCCAACAAATTCGAGGACGGTTTTGTTACATTCCAATCACCTGAAAACGTAATTTCCGCAGAAAAAGGATTGTAACTTTCGCTCGGAAGTGAGACGAGATTTTGCTCACAATAGCGGGGGCGATCGTAATCCTCAGCATGCCCACCTTTCATATCATCACTGTTCAGAAACACAGAGGGGTTGGTGCAGGATTTTGCACAGAAAGCGGCGGATACACCCACCTTGGCCAGCATTTCGCTTCCGTCTACAAGGATCTGAGTTATTTCCATGTCGTCTGTGTGTAAATCGAATCGATGAAGCATGACGCTCTCAGATGAGGAGCCTAAGGGACTCACCGCATCAGGGCATCGCTCCTCCAATCGCAGTTTCTCACAAACCGTGGCATATGCAGAGGGGAAGCAATCAAAAGGAGCACGACAACCTGAGAAATCGACACACTGTTTCTGCCTGGGAAAGATTTCACAGGGGAAAATGAGGTTCGGAACAAATGAAGCATTCCACGCGGTAACACTCCTTGCGTACTTGTCCGAGTTCGAATTATTTTGAAAAAGAAGAATAGAATCATTACTTCTCTCTGTTAATTTATGTAAATAACTTTCAGCATCACATAAAGCGTTGTTGTTGTTCAGGTCATCCAAGTGGAAAATGGGACAAGTGACATTCAATACTGATGTCTTTTTGGACATAGAGCAACAACTGCACAAACTGTACCATTCAATATTTTCAGGCAATAGGCTCAGAAAATTATACTTCAGCGACGAATCATTCAGAAGGTTGTTGCTCGATTTTAAATAAGTTAAAAGCAGGGAGTGTTTAGAAGAAGCAATTGATGTTTTTTCGCTCTTTAAATCAGAGGAAAGGGATACATTCGACTTGTCGATATCACCAATTGTGACACTGGACATTGCATCGTTTTCTTTGAACATTAAATTGTTTGGCACATAATTTGGTTCAAGGGTTTTATCTACTGTTGCATTTTTATTCACTACTGCTGCTAAGAAAGACGCATTAAATTGAGGAATATCCTTTTTCTCAACACAAATGATAGGTTCATCTTTCACTACAGGTTCAGAGGGCTCATCTACTTTAACAATATTTGAAGTGACAATGGATGCGAAGGTGTTTTCGGCCTTCTTTGTAATGTCGGGGCTATTTGAACCAACGACATTACCATCCAAGACACTGGATGTAAAATCAGAACCAGCTGATGTATCAATAAAATTATCTATGCTATTATTAATTATTGACTGAGCTTCTACTAACTCACTAGAAATGGACAAATTATCAATAGGAATGCACACCAAACTTTGGCCAGAATCATTAACAACATTTGATTTCTTAACTCCTAACGATAAAGTATTTAATGGAAGTGAATTTTTAAGTACAATTTCAGATTTCGGTGAATTTTTAACACCAAGAGAAACATTACATTCCTCATTTTCTTCAGTGTTTATCCCAAAGTCGAGTAGCATTTCATTAAGGAGACGTTTTTCATTATCTGGCACCATATATAAATCATTAATTTCAGAAATGTCCGTTTTCGGGATAGAATTGCAGACATCACTTTGTGCACAGTTCAATTTTACTACAATAGGCGTATACTTTTTAACATCACCGTTACACAGCACTTTTCTCTTTGAATTGTCACCATGCGTAGAGAAACATATAGAATCATTAAAATTTTGCAACACTGATGACGATTCAAGCGTTGAAGATTCGATATCACTTTTATGAACCTCGTTTTCAGAAGTATCTCTAGCAGAACTTCCCATGTTTATATTTTTAAGTAACTGTGAAGTAGATTTCATAAAAGGCATTTTATTATACCTATCACTTTCATCCTGTGTCTTAAGGGACTTGGGCACTTGTCCAGCACTACAAACGTTGCTTACTTCATTAGAGCAATCACATAACTGCATAGATGTATGTAGGTTGTTAAAGCTGCTGGTGTAAGATGACTCATGGGAAAAATCGCACGCTGAAAATTTTGATGAACACATATTCCGAGAATCGGGACCACCATCGCATGCAACTGTCACATTTCCATTTATTTTCACATTAGGTATATCACTAACAGGACAGATTTTCGGACCATCACCACTTCTTTCAAAAAGATCACCATTGGTCTCTGTGCTGTGAGTCACACTCGACCACTTTCCGCGAGCATCGTTGGATACACATTTATTCAGAGGAGTTTCCTTGCAGCTCCGATCAACTCGGTGGCTGCTGGAACTGACGATCTCGCTCATTGCTCCCCCGGTGTTGAATTCGGCAGCGGATTTCCAGAATGACGGTTGGGTAGGCAAACGTAACGGATCATTACCAACAAAAATCGATTTACTTTCACATATCTTTTTCTGAACCTCGGTCGAATGAGTAAATGAGTTCTCTCCGAACGTCTTCGTCTTTGGCTCTGTTTGGCCGTCCGGAGTTCGTAATATCTTGGCACTGGCGCAAGTCACCTGTTTAGAATTCAAAGTTGCCTGGCAGTCAGAAAACGAAACGCTTTTGGCAAGCTTTGCAATATCTGTGCCACTTTTCGCACCGGCATGTTTCAATTGCTGGAACGACACAGAAGTCTCCGGCCTCAGTTCACAAAGGGATGGGAAATACCCTGGAATCGAAGTATCGGGATCGTTTGTATTTCGAACAGAGGGTGATGATTTAGATAATTCCGTTTGTGGGTGGGCGGCAGCCCCGAGCTTCTCCCTCACTAGATCGGGGCTCGAATACCGACTGTTCTCAGGTTCATTTCCTTGAAACAAAGGCGTGCCACCGTTACGCTTCGATTTCTTCTTTCCCCCAGGAAAGTTCAATCTAAAGCTGGAGAAGAGGGACACTGTCCGATCTCGATGACACAGTTCCGTGACCACTGGTTGACTGGCCACGGAACTGACAGACGTACAGTCGTCTTCGTCGGATGGAGGGCATTGGGAGGCGTCGGGATTCTTATCCGATTCTTCGTCGTGTCGCCGATGGTGCTTCTTACGCCGGAAGATCCTCAAGATCTTGGAAGTGGACTTGCGTTTGTCTTTGCATAGTTCCGCAGCCGCCGCCTCCTCTTCGGCTTGCCGGCGGGTGAGGCTGCCGTCCAGCTGCCGATTCCATCTGACACGCATCTTCGAGCAGATGGGAGAAAGTCACGGTCTGAAGAAAATGGATGCACGCGAACACCGAAAAGTTATTTCTGGACCTTTATGGGTGACTTGATGGAGCCGAAGGAATTTTTTTTTAATGAAAACTTCCCGAAGAAGTTCACAATTTCCAAATAAGCATACTGAAGATGGATGCACATCAGCTATTTATATCGCAAAAAAAATCGTGGAAATGCATGTCATTAAAAATCGAAGCAAATTCACATTTAACCGAACTTGACATGTCCCTTTTGCATAGAAAAAGAATTTTTTGGGAGGAGGGGGAGGAGAATGATTTCAATATTCAAATAATGATTTCACAAGGATTTCATATTCATATTTCTTTTCAACAACACACTTCTTATTTAAAATATTTAAAGCACAAACGTGGAAATGCATTCTAAGGAACGCTTATTAAAATCGCTGGCTTTTCTTGAAAATAATTCTTTTCTTTCAAAGATTAAAATATATAAAATTCCATCGCTATCATTATACACTGGAATCCATTAATGAAGGTAATTTTGCTTCATTTAGGTACGATAAAAAGGCATTCTCGTGAAAATTTTGAATTGTACAGAATGAAATATATAGCTCCAAACGAATGAATAACACAGGAATAAAACCCACTACGGCAAAATACAACAGGGAGTTATCAAATATTTCATATCCCGAGAGATTATTATGCACTCTATTTGATATCACACACACACGCAAAGCGAAAGTCTTCAGAAAATAACATTTAAAATGGCAGATCACTTCACATTATGTTGCAATATTTCCCAATGCACATTTTTTACAAGATCCTGGCGGTTTCGGAAAATGTCTTGTTACATGTAACACTTTTGTAATAAAGCAATCAGCAACACCTTATCATCAGCTAGGCAAGTCTTTTATAGAATAGCAAATCAGAGCGTCAAAACGAAAACGAGCATGTCATTTTTCAAATCAGCAGTAGTATCAGGCATTGGATCTGACATTCGGTTACGTAGGAAGTCCATCAGCTGAGAGTCTGCCGCAGCTCATTGTGACCGCACAATGCGAGCGAGAGGAAACTGTGCCTATCGCTCCATCCTCTCGCAGAAGCGAAGGAGGATCAACAAGTTGTCCAAGGAGCGAAGGTCAGGTGAGGAGCGAGCTCGTAAAACATATTGCCGCGTTCGTTCGAGTCACGCTGGTAAATGAGGAGAGAGAGAGAGAGGCGCCAAATGACGCTAACGGTTTAATCGCCAGTCTCGCCAAAATGGGGAAGAGGGAAAAAAAACAAAATAGCGTCTATTTTCCTTTTGACCCATCAGAGAATGCTCAATTGACACCCACGCTCCCTTCAATCGAAGAAGATGGCACATTTTTTTCAAAGGAAAGACACTAACTTGTAATTAATGTGTTTAGCTTCAATCATTAAAGGAGAGAAGAAACTGAACGCGAAAAATCTGCATAAAATATAATTTGATTTTTTTCCTTCTCAAATTACAAAATGATTCTATTCCCAGCTCACTACTATATATTCTACTCCGACCGCTTCCCTGCTGCATAGTATTTAATCGTTTGCGTCATCTAAAGTAAAATAGAAGATCAATTCTTCTATATCTTAAGATTTTTTAAAAATTTCAAAGACGAAGTTCAATTTTGTCGTAAATCCCTATTCCGCTGGTACAGACTCTTCAGGAACTAATACTGATGTAAAGATAAGTAATAGTTTTTAATACATGTATTTGTATCTGTATTGGTTTTTAAACAACATATGAGGAAATTGCGATAGGGGAATGTATCCTAAAATATCTCTTAAATCGGCGAATAATAACTTTAAAAAAGCGATTAACACATGGAACATATTAATAGCGTAAAAGTCCCCTCCCCCTCAATTTTATGACATGTCACTTTGACGAAACAATGTAGATAATACATAATATTTTTCGTCATTGAAAACAAAAAACAATATTTTTATTAATTTCTCCTAATAAAAAATCACTTGAAAAATTAAAAACCGTGTACTGAATTGCAATTAAAGGTGATTTAGATATTTAATTGCCTTTGAATCAATGAGTAAAAATCCTCATATACCATACCATAACATACTTATGTGTATATATATTACATATTATACACACATGGGACATATGTAATACGTCTTCATAAGGCTAGAAAACCTAACTGCCGTTTGCTGCAGTCTTTAATCTACGGGAATTCTATGAATTTTAAACATTACTTTCGGAAATGCAATATAAGTTCAAATATATACTCACTCATTTTAATACTTCGGAGACTAAAAACAAAATGTAACTTCTAATTGATTACAGTTCTAAAATCTTATAACCGATTTAGAGTTTCGATATACGACTGAGAACTGTTCTGCTATGTTCATGTCTTATTTTGAAACAACAGGAGTCTGTTTTAGGATGAATTTAGTTACTTCGAATTGTGAAAAAATGGCGAGAATCACCCCTGAGGTGAGTCTATGCTTCTCAGGCTTCTAACTACAGATGTGGTGGTTGAATGCGAATGGAGGGGGGGGGGGTCAAAAAGGGCAATTTTTATTATTATATGTATTTGTATATTTTTATTTAAATGAATAAAAAAAAAAATAAATAGAACTACTTAACCTCCAATATACTGAAATTAAAAAAAAAAAAACATTTTACTTTTAAAGCTAAATACTAAAATGAAGTTAATAATAAAAATCTATTTACTTAAAACTACATAAGAATTAACAGGATATTCTAAGAGCAGAATCTGAGAGAAGGATAATGTTGGAAACTAAAATCTGAGTTACCAATGACCTAAGATTATATATTTCCGACTTCAGATGGCTTAAATAAGGATAAAAAGGAGGGGAAATGATTCCACTGCCACATGAAAATATTTTCACTCCAATTACTCCAATCCGTAATATCTTTTTAAAAACAAATACACTGAATCATTCAACACTTAGTCACTGGAATTTAATCCTTTCGAACAGTCATTACATCGAATCCTCCACAAACAAACAAAAAAAGAGTGAAATCGATCAGAATAGTAAAAGAAAAGTCTTTAAACAGCAGTAATGAGACTAGTAAGATCATGGAATAAGGAACGCATAAGACATGATTTCCGTAGTTCAGTTTAGTTATATAAACGTCCCATTTTAAAACAACACTATGACTATTTTGGGACGAACCTCATAATTTTGAACAGTGGTCAGATGACGAAGACGACACCTGAGTTGAAAACCCCCTCTCCAAACTTCCACACCACACTTGCGGAAGAATGTTTGGCTTAGACAGATTTAACGTGCACCAGACCCGCTTACACGACGGTTCTTCGGTGGAATCGGTTCTAGAACCTGAAACCTTACGGCTCACGAGCCGAGACCTTACCTCCATTTCCTTGGAAGCCAAACTATTACGAGTGATATAATTTTGGACTCTTAAAAATAGGTTACATTTTGCTTACATTTACCGTTACATTTTGCCTTCGCCTGATTTTAGCTTTACTTTTTGGGAAGAAAAATTTTCCAATTAAAGCTGTTCTGCAGAATAGATTTGTTCTTTCCTTTCAGAATTTTAAAAAAAATTACTAGAAAACATAAAAAATTGTGCAGCTCCAAATATATCTTCTTTTCACGACATTGGCTCATTGATAAGGGATTGATTATCTTTTCGTTTTAGCAGCATTATTTAAATTCAAGAAGAAAAAATCACCGCTTAATAAATAAAAATTTCGTATGAAATTAAATGGTTTTACAAACTATTTACAGGTATTACCTGTTATCTCCAGACTATATATGAATAACTCTTTAGAGTTTGTGAAATTTCAGTTTTTCTATTGACTTGAATCTCATTGGCAATGGGGTGCCAAATGCGGGAACCCAGAGAGCCGCGTGTCCCGGGAGCACCTGCCTGAATAAGAAAGTTGCGTTGAGCGGAGCCGGGAACTCGTTCTTCGAGTCGGGTCGTCACGAGAGCTCGTGGCTCGTCCAACTTAATTCCCAGTCTGAGCCCCGACAACCCTGCGTTGCCAACCGACCAGACGGGATCGCGCATTCGAAATCCATCATGTGTCCAACGGTTGCTCAAGTTATCGCAGAGAATCCACGCAGAAGAAATCGCACTCACTGCTCGATCATTCAAAATAAGCCGAGAAAAACTGGTTTGAATGCATAACTAGAAATGCATTCATTAGAGATTTCATAACGTACTGCAATTCGTTGCAGTAATGACACACTGTTCAGCACCGTAGTAGCTACTTTTTTTTTGTACTAATATGCGTTTTCTCTAGAGGATTCTTTATTGTTAGCAAAAGTTCAGTGTCATCAAGTGTAGTTTGCTCCTTCGTGCTAGGTGGGATTGTTCTTCGGCGGCCCCATCAAATTTCTCGCTTGGCCTCTGTCTAGGTCGGGATACCGCACAGTATCCTTCACGCTACTGTTTTAATTAGATACAATGAAACTTCATTGCTAATACAACGGCAAAGGAATAAATTATTGTAGACTGCAAAAAGAAAGAAAGCGGAAAATTATAAAAACTTTTCAAATGAAGTATAATGAGTTCAGATATACTGAACTATACTGGAGGAATTTCAATGCACTTTTGTTGTTTCTGAGAAGTGGGAAAATAAGATATGGGCGCAGTAGTTGCAAAAACTACTTTTTTTAAAAAAAAATTATAGTTACAACCAAAAACATATATAATTGAAATGGCCATGAGGCGATATTTTAGGTGCATACTTCGCCACTAATTAAATTTTAAAAATGCACTACGGTGGCAGATTTTACTTGATGGGTAATCTGCGAAAATACAAAAGCCAAGGGATTTTTCAGTAAAACATTTCTTTTTATTAACATCCGTTTCCATGGAAGAAATCCCCATTCCCCTCAATTCGATTCCCCAAAGCGTGTACGTTAAATGAATCGATGTTTAGAAAAGCGGAATAAGTGTGAACTGGGATATGACGCCGCAACTATTCGAGAGATGAGAGGCAAGTAGTACCAAAACAAGTGACCCACGCAGTTGTATATCGTACAGGTGTTGCGGAGATGGAAACCTGTTCGGATGCACGTGACACGGAAGATCGCGGCCTTGCTGGTGCTTGAAGATTTTCCCCTTGCCCCAATATAGGTATTCAGATACGCACGGCAACAGGTGTTGGCGTCGCATGCCTTTCATGCACCTGAAGGTCTTTCTTCAGACACCCTCAGTGTCCAACCTACTCCCATCCAAAAATTGAGTCAGTCCCGCCGTAAGGAATGAATGGCAACAAAGATGTCGAAATTAGTATTGTGCGTTGGCATCAATGGATTTTATAAAAGATAAATGCATTTGGCCAACAGTTTATTTAGTTATATTAACGTCCGGTTTTAGAGAAACACTAGAGCTATTTCGGGATGGACCTCGTCATTTGAACCGCGGTCAGATGAGGAGGACGACATCGGAGCTGGATCCCTTCTCCAAACTTTTTGTCTAAAGCCTATTTTTATTTCTTATTCTTTTACATCTTTCTTTTCTCTGGATAAATGGAATTTTGGTGAGCCCTATTCAGAATACGTCAAATAATATTTTGCAACTTCTTTAATTAGCGAAGCGTTGAAAGAACAGTTGTAAAAACATTCAATGAAGCAGTCTGAAATGTTCGTATAGTGAATTGTTTATATTAGATTATTGCCATTCGTCAATCTATGCTTATATAAAGCTCAGTGTGTGTGTGTGTGTGTTGGCGCTCTATAGGCCAGACCGTTCGACCTACAACAACCAAATTTGGCCCATACATACCTTGGAGGTCGGGAATGTGCACCTGGGGTCCCTTTTTATAGAATTTTTAATTAAAATTTTAATTATCAATTAAAAACTAACTTTCCCACCAAAAAAAATCTTGTCATTTCCCCACCGCCAAATAAATAAAAGTTCAGGTGTTTTTTTTTTCCCCCCTTTCCCCACGCTACAGACGATATAGGCTTAAGAAATTTTCGACAGAATATTTCAAAGGACTCTGTTTATTTTCTTAAGGTTTGATGCATTTAAAGTTAAACATTGTTCATTAATCGATGTTACAGATTCATTCTGAAATACTTCTGAATTAAAATAAAACAGAATAAAGGAAATTTAAAATTTCTAATCTGCATAGCGTTACTCCAACTGGCGTAGAAAATTCACGCATTTGCGTTACCATAATTGGCGTTGAAAATTCACGCATGCGCATCGTGTTCTGATTGTTGACAACGGATACGGACTTGGTTTTGAAGGCTTAATACGTTTTCGACACATTATTTCAAACGATTCTGTTTATTTTTTTAGTGTTTGATGCATTTAAAACTAAACATTGTTAATTAATCGATCTGTTCATAATCAATCTGAGAAAATTTTGTTGTAAACATCTTGAGATATTATATAAATTAAGAAAAATATTCTTTAGTGCCCATAAGGTTTAAATGCTCAGCGATTCTGTTTTCAATACTCATATTTTAAAAAAATGCTTTGTTTCAGTAAATATATATATATTATTATATTAATTGCAGATTAATTGTTTCCACTTTAATTTAAAGCATAAATTCTACGGGAGCTAATAGAAAATTAGAGATACACATATTACGTTATGGCTTAAGGCCTTTATAATATTATGAGTGAATTATATGACTATTAAAATTTGAAGTTTTAAAATATTTTAATGAAGAAGCAATTAAAATGGAAGTTCCATAAAATATTTAATTATTAAAATTTTAACGTGCTTTAAGATTGGCGTATCGGTTGATCGCCAAAGTCGGCTAGTATGTAATAAGAGCAATTTCTGCACCATGTACAGTTATAATGGCTATTTTAGAAAATCATAACTTTTATAAACTATTCCCAATTAGTTAAGGTCAAAGAATATCAAACATTTCTCCTAATACTTTTTTAACAATAAAGCTGTAATACTTATAATTCTTCTAAAAGCAAACATTGCGGTACTAATATATTTTAGAAAAAATGCGACTGCTTTTATTATTTCGTTATCAAAGAAACAGACATACATAAAATCATGCATAGATTTGGAATTGTTTAACAATGGTATTAAAGATGCTTAATAGTTTGCAGAGCCTTTCTCACAGTCACCAAAAAAAGTGTTTTTTGTAAAATAAATTATTTTACATTAAAATCAATAATTATTACTTTTAGAATGCGAATGAAGTGAAATGGTTATATATCTTTATAGACAAGCCATTGTACTCACAGCCCCGAAAGTGTTAATCTGCTCTATATACCTGAAATAAAAAGCAAAGCAGACTTTTTCATGTTACATTCAATTCCAAATAATTTTTAAGACCCACATCCAGTTAATAAGCCTAATCATTTAATGTTTACGAATAAACGAATTTTTAGTCTCTACGTTTTGAGCATTGATAAGAGAGATTACTTGGAATTCCACTCCACCAGTAGGCCAAGGGTAAAAATTTAAATTTCTGAGTTCATACTGCCTTTAAGAAATTCAATTTTTACTTTAAAGAAATTACTATGTTAAAAGAAGACAGCCTAAAAGAACCTTAATATCAGATATTTAAGTTTCTTGATTTATTCTTGATGCAATAAGACACGTAGACGAGTTATCGACAATTGTTCCTAAAAAAAATAACTCAGTAATTATAAAATTCAGATAATGCCAAATACATAAATTTTATGAAATAAAATGCTTCGGCTCGGTATATTTCTTTTGATTCGCAATTCACACCTGTTCTATACTATTCTCATTTACTATAATGCTTAATCAAAACATACGAAATCGAATTTTTGAATGCTGAGCCCTGATATGGTATTAGTGATTAGCTGGGGAAAAAATGCACGAATCTTAGATGCAACAAACTTAAAAAAAAAAAAAAAAAAAAAAAAATCCGCAATAAGAAAATACAAAATTTAAAAGGAGATGAAATTAAATACAAAATTTAAAAGGAGGAGAAATTAAATACAAAATTTAAAAGGAGGTGAAATTAAATACAAAGTTTAAAAGGAGGAGAAATTAAAATTTCCAGGTGCTAAGGAACAATTGTATTGGCGTGTCATTCTGTAAGGCTATAAAAAATAATCTATTATTATTACGTATATATTAATCTTGTTGAGACAGATTAGAATAAGCCAAGTCTACTGTATGTACGACCGCAGCATAACATGGTGAGATTTATTTCGTATTTCGTTGTAATTTTACAAAGGTTAAAATTTATTTTTGATGGAAGAATATCCGAATTTACACCATCTTGTATCTACATCTTGAAACATATCACATTCCTCTTCTTCCTCCTTATAATTTTCGCTTTAGGCTATTTCATTTTTTTTGGGGGGGGAGGGATTTTTCTCCTCCATTTTACAAGTTCAAGCCTTTGCAAAATATTATACGAATGATAATAAGTTATTTGACCGAAAACTTTGGGCCCAGAAAAGGAGGAAAAAATATGGAACAAGAATTGCGAGTTTCTGTCCGTAAAAACAGTTAATTTGCTATCAGTTACGGACACAGAAAAGATACATTAAACGCAACTAGTCGTGACGGGCGTAAAAAATTTACTGAAGAAACAAAAACGTGGTGCGCATCACAAGATGTGCAACCCACTTTCGAGTACCGGTAGTCTCTGGGGAATTATTTTCCTCTCTCACGCGTATTTGAAGTTGTATATGCCATGTCACAAAACCAGTCCGAAGGTGTTGTTTGACGCAATTAGTTTTGATTCAAAATTTGCAATATATGTTTCAATGTTACCGAGAAGAAAAGCGAATTCTTTAAGGTTGCCGCTCTTATGCTCCATTAGTTGCTCGAGTATTGGGACTCTTGCATACACGAAACATACGTATGGCTCGTTAAAGCCAAATCAATCATCCTTAGCTCATAGACGAGAGGGAGGAGTCGAATTAATGCTTGTGGACAAAAATATTTAGCGCGTGGATGCATGGTGAAAATGCATTGGTATTTGAACTTTATTTAAATTTTATTGCTTTAACACAAAGAAAATGTGCCGAAAGTTTTGCATGCAAGTTAAAAAAAAAAGATTAATAAATGGTAATTTTATTAATTTTAATACGTAAATAAAATTAATGGCTCTTTTTACTCAAAAATTAACATTACCACTTTCTTTTAAAATATACGACTAATTGGATTAAGAATATATGCAAGCACAGCAGCCATCTGAATAATTCATTTATCTTCAAAGTAAATTGAAAGTTTGAATTATCTGGGAAATTCGGTAAAATACTCTTGCTAAACTAAATGTAGTAGAGTGAGTTGAAAAGAGTACCGAAAGAGCTAGCGGCGATTCGCACGGTACAGTGGAACCGTAGGGAAACAAGTTGAGGGCAATGACCATCAGATTCAATTTTCCACAATTATTATGACAGCCGCACTAAAAATAACCTGCAGGGTTAAAAGTAGCGGGGTTGGTTGCACCTGGTCACACTGATCTTATATGCGCTGTCCTGTCGAAGACTGCCATCGTCACAATGTGTCGAAGTGTGTTTTGCTATGTTCAGTTTCAGTTACCCTAAGAAAACTCACTGTGTACCGACCGATAAGCGATGCTCATGCGGTGACATCAAAAGAAAACCCATTATGTTTCTGCTCAATAAGATGCTGTATTCCAATTCAAATTCTACTTTGAAATAATACTTTCGTTCTGACTCGCAAATTATTTTTAATGCATATTATTCAGAGGTATATATATTCGTTTAGTTTTATTAACGTTCTGTTTCAAAACAACAGTAGGACTATTTTGGGACCGACCACGTAATTTTGAACCGCGCCCCAAACTTCCACAACAAACCAGCGGGAAGATGTTAGGCCACAACGGATTTAATGTGCCCCAGACCCGCTTATACGACGGCTCTTCGGTGCAATCGGGTCTCGAACCTGAAATCCGAAGCCGAGACTTACCACCAGGCTACCGCGGCCCCCAAAAAAGATATTCAGATTATTGGAAATTTCAAATTTCTGAGATTTGGACAAATCGAGGTACCATTGATAACAATTGGAAAGTGGCAATACGTTTCAGTATGACAATTTCAATCGAGCGCATAAAATGCCAAAATCCTATGATATCAAAAGTATTCGGGCAATTTTGTATTCACCATTTTTCCAAATTTATCCAGAAAGGCTGAAACTTTGGTCTTCAAGTTACAAACATGCAAATAATATACCTGAAATCCCATTTCAACGAGAAAATTTGGTTAAAGAAGGAAAGGATTCGAGTTCCCTTGGTTTTCAAAGAAAACTTATAATGATTTATAACTTTGAAGAATGATTTATTTTCTCTGGGCAATGTTTACATGTATTCTGGTAAAAAAAAAAAATGGTTATGAAATGCAGAAATTTCAATAAAATAACACACAATTTACGTCATGTATGAAGAAATATTGTTAAAGCATTATACCAAGAAGAGAATTCTAAAAATATTAAAAAAAAGAATGGGTGTTTTGAGAAAAATTTTATACGTATGCGAGATCTAGCAAATTTTTCTTACAATAATTTCAAAGCCTCGTATATGGATGACTTATGTATAAAAATTCGAGCTGAATACCATTAAAATTAAAAATGTCGTCGAGTTTCAGCAAATAAAAACAAATTTACAAAGATATTTTGGACAATTAAAAGTTGCCTTCTTTAACAGTTTGAAGAGGGTCCATTTTTGTTTCAACATGATCATGCTCATAAAGCTTAAACTACGAACAGCTAGTTTGCTGACATGGATGCCCTGCTCCATGCCCGGATCACCTGCCAGATGAATTACATGCTGGATTCCAGCCAAAACACAATGGTCTACGTCAGTAACCGAGTTCACTGGCTTTCTTTTACAAGAATTGCTCTAGATGAATGCCAAGAAAGTTTTACACATCACAACAGCAAAAGGTGGTCCCACTTGATACTGGTAATTAATACATCCGGATGCGTTCAATTGTATTGTAAATGAAATTATTTAATGTTTGAACAAACAATATCGAATACAATAATGCTAAAGAGTGGCACTTTTTACTTCAGAATGACTATGAGGAAGTCTATCCATTCGGTTTTAGAATTTTCATGAACTGGATTGAGGTCAGATAAATAATTAACTTACCTTTAGGATGAATTCGAACTGCGAATTCGATCTAAGTAACAACGCTTTATTATTTATATATTTGCTAATCAACACCAATTTTTGATATATTGAAGGATAAACAAATCATAAAAATGTTTGGAGCCTTTTATTAAATTATTGCCTTCAATGCCACAGAGCTAGAAGTTCATTAATAAAATTACATTTAAAAACTGGAATCAAAAGGAAAACGAAATGGCGAACTCCAAAATCTTGAATGATTTACTAAGAGTCCGAAAGAAGATTCAGTGGTTCTTGTATTATTCCGTAAATTATATCGAAAAACAGGATCCAGATTTTTCGATTCAACACTAATAAAACAATTATTTGAATATAAAATTGCAATATTTTATGCCATTTAAATAATGTAGGCTAGAAAAAATTACATTCTTTTCATTACTGTCTAATTTATTAAAACTCCAAACAAATTTCTTGGGCTGAGAATATAATTTTAACAATTAGATTTTGATTTGTCATTCATTACTATCAGTAGAGTTCACAAAAAATTTTGATAGATTTTTAATACAAGAGATAAGATTCGGTATGAGAAATTCAGGACACGTTCTTAGAGAAATCGGATGAACCGATAAAAAGTTTTGTAAACAAATAGAATGTAAATGAGAAGCAATAACGTATTTTCATCAAGCTTAGAGATTGCAAAAAGTTAATACATCGTCATTTAGAAGAAATCCAAACAATGAATGATTCGCATTAAACTTAAATAATGAAGAAAAAAAAAACATTCAAATTTTTCTTTTAAGAAAATTGTCTTTTCGATTTTTTTTTTGGGGGGGGGAGTTAGTATTCCTTAAATCTTTTTGTTTCATTTCTTCTGCAGTTTCTTTTTAATTAAATGAAGAACTATCGAAGTCTGAACTATTATAAACAAACGTCACGCTTTGCTCACTCTCGTAAACGAAAGATTCATTTTAATCGATTCTTCTTTAACCATTCTGACGCAGGATACGAGGAGAAAGGAGACCTTGCGGGAAAGTGTGACGACGGACAGGATCAATCAGGTTTCGAAGGTCTGGGTCACCGAGTGGGACACCCACCTGTCTGTTATGGACTATTCTACTCCACATCCATACTAATGAGCAGGAAGAGTGCCACTTTGTTTTACCTGCAGATATCCGTTCATCGACCTCGCCTCATCTGCGTCCAGAAGCCGACAGATCATGTGCCAAATGCACACACCTCGGACGCATTCATTCCACTGGTCAGAAAAAAAAACTTAACATTCTTGGACCATTATTACAGACTATTCTCAAGCATGTATTTGATTAAAAGACCATTCCAATGTCAAGATTAACTTCAAAAGTTGGTTTGTTAAGTCTTTTCACAGAATTTTCCATTCTTAGAGGATCATTTCTCCAATTTTTTAAAAGCAAACTTTTTAAAATCGACTTTTTGTTTTCTACTTCTCAGCGCAATAACAATGTTAAGCTACAATTCACGCAATTATTAGGTGCTTGCATGTATCGTTTTTGATCATTTTTTTCACTTTAAAAAGGCATTTATTGAGAAAAATTGGTACAATATATATCAAAATATCTTCCATCATTTTCTGTAACTTTTCCCATTTTCGTCCATTAAGTCTTGAAATTGATTGTCTTTGAACTTTTTTCGGTCCTCCAGGCCGTTCTTTGTCATTGCCATCGAAATCACTACTCTTAAATCGTTGAAACCAAAACCGACAATTGGAATATGACGGAGCAGCATCACCACAAGTTTCTAAAAGAGTCCGATGGGCTCCGGCAGTAGATTTCTTCAAAGAGCAATGAATGCCGAAAGTATAATTTGGAGCGTTCCATAATTGGGACCTTTAGACAATAAATAACTCAATAATAATAAATGGAAAACTTTCAAAATGATAACAAAATAATAGTAAATTTGTAAAACCCAAAACCATTGTAATTTATATAGATACTTCACATGTTCATCAACAGATGTCGGTGATTAGAATGCTACTGGAGGTTCATCCCTTGATTTGGGGGGGGGGTTAGAAACTGCTTTTGTTTCGCATCCATTGTCCTGCGTTTGATACGAACAAGAAATGCCGTATTTAGGAATACTGGCGAGGCCATCTTTTTACAAATTCTATTTCTAAAATGAAATACTTATACGCGTTTATTAAAACTTGCAAGAATGATAAAAAAAGGAAAAAAATGCCATCGGTAACTAGGCGATTTAAATTTTATAATTTTTTTTCAGGACCAGCAATTTTTCAAAAGAATTAAAAAATTGCGTTTCTTTTTCAATTTTATCAACTGATCTATGTCTATGAAGACAGGTATTGGATACAACCCAGAAAGCGCAATTTTTGGAGCTCAAAGGAATCTACAGCTCAGATCAGAGATTGCACAAAGATCTATACATCATTCTAAATATATTATATACTCGGATTTCATAGGGACTATTTCCAATCCAATCCATTCATATATATCCATTCATATATATTTGGAGCTCAAAGGAATCTACAGCTCAGATCAGAGATTGCACAAAGATCTATACATCATTCTAAATATATTATATACTCGGATTTCATAGGGACTATTTCCAATCCAATCCATTCATATATATCCCAATAATCCCTCCATCAATATTTGGATATTTATCCAAAATCAATTATCTTAAAAAAACAAAGTAGACGGAATACAAACAATGCTGCTGCTAAAACCTTGCCTGTTGGTATACAATTCATTATAGTAGCGTGTCATCTCAAAAATGAAACAGCATCGAGGAAAGAATTCGAATAGCTATGAATGACACGATTTCTCCCAATATAATCATAAATGCGGTACACAGCTTACTTTCCCACGCCACACACTGATCCAAAGTTTTAAAAAAAGTTCATTAAACTTCTCAGGGAAAGAGAAAACAATCGAGCCATTTGCACAGAGTCTGGAGAAATGACTCCGTTGTCTGCGGGGATAACTAGATCGAGACATTCTCCTTCTTCAAACCGACTGGACTGTTTTCTTTTTGATGATTTATGGAACAAGTTTTCACGGCCCTCTGTCTCCTCCTTCATAACTAGTTCTCATATAAAGCGAAGAAAAGCTTCCAAGTGAAAGGGGAAAAAAGGGGACGGGTTCACTAAGGGGTGATGTTTTCGAAAGTGATTGAAAGGATAGAGCTTAAACAAGTCACTTAAAATTTAAATATGTTTCAAAAACCCATTCATGTCTAAGTCCTGGTAAATCGCAGATCGCCATTGCAGTTTCCACGCCCGTTTACTTTATGGAACTCCGAACCTGTTGTGAACGGTGTCAAATCTAACAGAAACGTTTCATCATTTTTCTGAATTTCCTCACTTGCTTCATAGATGATAATTTTCTCCAAAACAAAACTGCTAGCAGAAATTAAATATGGTTTTTATACCAGACTCGTCCTAATACAGATCCAGCCAAGCTTCAACTAAATTAGATTGCAATTTATAAGGAAAAACATAGCACCACCCTCACAAAAAAGGTCAGATCCATATTAAAATTAACTTGGTGTGATGAGTAATTAGTAAGATTTACTGGCCGGATTGAATAAGAATCATCATCTTTGTCAGGGTCATTTTAAGCTGCTTAATAATTTTTTTAAGATACGAGATAAACAGAAAAGAATAATCTATCAGCATTATCACGCCAATAAGATGAGGGAACAAAATAATGGGCGGGACGTAAAATGGCAGGGTATTGCAATATTTCAAGACAGGCATTTCCAGTATATAGAAATTCAAGTCATGCTGGAGATGGTTCGAGATTCCATTTGGAACTGGGTCAGCAGGTCGAAAACAATTAAAATTGTACAACTACCATAATTTATTTTCACAAATTAATAATCGATACAAAAACCTACGCTTGTCCCAAAATTATTTGGAAATTCACAAGCCAACCACTAACAATCAATTAGTTCTGCCAAATAATTTAATTTCATTCCCCCTCTTCCTAGAAAAGTTATTTGAACATGAATATCACGCTCAAACTTAATGGGATTAAAATGGATATTCTTTAAGATAGGCAGCAAATCAAATCAGACAATGCTTGTTTTTTTCTAATGATTCACCTCCAAAAAAGAGAAAGAAGAAAGCCAGACAGATTTTTACACAGCGTGTAGGAAACTAGACCCCAAATAAAATGATACACTTTCTTGTCCCCAAATGTATGCCGTTCATTCTAAAGTGGGAAGAAATATAGAGTTTAATGCCCAAGAAGAAATCTTATCGCCTTTTTTAAAATTAACATAACCTTTAAAATTGAAGGACGATTTAGGTCAGATGCAGAAAAACATTAACCTAATTTAAAGAGAAGAAAATGATCGCCATTCATGAGAAAACGCCTGTTGTTCCGAAGTGCCACGCGAAAAAAAGAAGTCGCATAATACAACAGAGGTAAGAAAGCGGCCTGCCTAGAGAACATGACTCTGTAGAAGCATATTAAATGAAAGATGGAGTTTCTCGTTTTGTACTCATTGATAAAAAATAATTCTGACGTAAGATGATTTTCAACTGTTTTTTCCCCTAAAAAATACCGGCATGCGACATTTACAAGTGAAAAAGGTTTTCATACGACATGTATGGTTATTTCTTTAGAAAATATTCAATAAATTAATTACCTTAAGTTGCAATGGTCTGTTAAGATTGATAACCCTCCCACAGGAGCATTCATCTGCATCCAATTATACGGACTCAGAAAAAGAATGCCAGAAATTTTTAATAGCTTTCTCCAATTTAAATGTTAATTAGTGCTGAAAATGAAATTCTAAGTTCGGAACGCAAGCATTTGCAAATTGTATAAATTTCACCCCAAATTTTTTAACATGAGCAAAATTCAGTCTCGCCATTCAAAGAGCATTAAAATTGTTTTAAATCTTGAATAAATTCTAGTGAAATTCTGAAACCAAGTAAATCAATGCCGTAAACATTATTAAAAATAAAGAGTTACATGACACTGAAAAAACAAATGTTAGCCTGATAAAAAGATGAATTTTAATAATATATTTTTCGATTTTCTGTGAACACTGATTGGCATACACAAGACCATAAATCCTTTGGTTACATTTCAATTTTGCAAAGCAGTAAGTAGAGATCAAATCTCTGTGGAATGTAATAAAGAATATGCAGTAGATGTTTTCTTTTATGCAAGTCAGTATTCACGTCAGCACAACAATAAAATCATCATGTGACTATAAACTTTCAATACATGCTGATCATTTTTCTTTCTTCACACGTAAGTGGTAGAAAAAGAACATTCACATAATAGGGATTTCTAAGAAGGCATTAAAATAAAATGCAATTTTTTTCTCCGTGGCTTTACATAAATTAGATCAGTTTGCAATTGCCAAAAACTTTTTATAACTATTATGCCTTTAATATGAAAATAAAAATTTAATTCAGCCCATGTTTGATACAAGTATAAAGGTCGTTGAAGCGACTCCAAAATGCATCAAGCGAGACGGGATCTAGAGATATCTGTTTAATTCAGTTAACATTCACATCGTTAAAGGCGTTCTGTCATGGGCATCACTTCTTTAGGGTAAATACGCCCGCGACGGGGAAGCAGCAAATAAAATTGCTCAATGGCAATTTCTTTCGCACATAAGAAATAGACGAATTCATGAGATCGTATCTAAACTGCATTTGGATTTTTATTAAGATATCCTAAGTAAATTTTCCACACCAAAGTTCAAAGTAAATAACAATTGTGTCATTACTTAAAAATCTACCAAAAAAAAACAAAAAAAACACCGATATAAAATATCTGTAAAGTAAAATTATTCGGGAAGTTAATATGATTTTCACGACATCGATAAATTCAACAGCATATCAATTTTAACAATTTTCATCTTTACTACTTTACATTAATATATAAAAAAGGACTAACATTCCTATTTCAAGTGTTTGAAATTAAAAAAAAATTAACTCTTGCATTCAATTTTCTAGAAGGAAAAAAGGATTTCTTCATTGTGACGAAAATTAATCTTCATTATGTGTCCATCAATTCCACCAAGGACGATAAGAAATATTTAACGATATTTTTCAATTCTAAATGTTATTTTGTAATTTATTTTAAAGAGAGTTCAAAGAACGATTTTGTTATAAAATGCTTTTTAGTTTTAAAAATACAGACATATTCAATTAAAAGTTGGTAAAACCTTTCAGTAGATGGCGCCACGAAACAAATTGTTAATTTGAGAAAAACGAACTTTCGGAAGTCATCAAATTCAAGAAAATACATAATATAAACGAAAGAAATCGTTTTAATATAATTTTGAAGGAGACTATTCTGTGAAAAGATGCACTAGGCAGTGGGAGCAGTCAATATTTCAAATAATAAATTTTACAACACGAAATTAATACAGAGAAGCCAATTTCAAGTTTCATTTTTTAATCACATCTATCTAAGTATACAAATGAAATATACGGATATGAAGAAATAATAGCAAAAGGGATTACAAATAATTGATTGCGTTTTCATATAGTGAGTTGGTAACTTCTCTACGAAATATGTTTGGTTTTTTTTAAAAAATTTTTATTTAATACGATTGACCTAAGCATCACACAACGAAATAATTCTGTGTTCCGTTTTCTCAATTAAACCTTCACTGTTTCGCTATATTTTGTCATCTTTAATGAAAAAATGCTTATAATAAATGTATTTTTTAAAAAATTTACCGCTTTAAACGCAGTTGTGTTTAACTATTTAATCTTTCTTCGACGGATCTGACTTTTTATTCTAAGCCACAAAATAATATTTTCTGAAACTATATTAGTTGATACATACACAAGAAACAATTTTGTGCAATTATTTCATTTAATTTTGAATATTAGTTCGATCATCTGAAATAATATCGAAATAATAAGTGTAAATTAATCAAAAAAGAATCCCAAATTTAATCAACATTTAAAGGTTAGAATGGATATTTAATTTCGTAAACGATCAAAAAGCACCCATTTCGCAAACTGATCATTGGAATTATTTCACTAACAGCAATCCGTGCTGCATTTTCATTCTAACTACGTTGCGAGATATCGGAACAAGCGGATAAACACAGGTGTTGGAGCAAGGCAGGTAATTTAAAACAGTTGCTCCGACACCTGCAGCTCCCGAAAGTCACCAGCTGTTCAAAACAAAAATGCGAAAACGAAAATGGGTGGGGGTGGGAATTTTCCGTCCTCGCAGTTTTTTTTTTTTTTTTTTTTTTTTTTTGGGGCGCATTACTTTCACATTTCTCGAGATTTCTCTCGTTTGCTTACGGGTCCTGAGCTAGTCAATTTAAGGCATTGTGTCATCAAAATCTGATGATTTTATTTAAATGTATGTATACTGGCATTTGAGCATTTGTAGTCGAATAATAATGGCATTTTGTAATCGATGTATTTGAATTTCCAAATGCTTTCTTATCTACTATAAATAAGTGAGCTCTGAACCCCACAGCTGAAAAATAGAAGGGTGAAGAGAACGAATGTTAACCCTAGAATGCATAACTTTTTATTTTTTACCAATATATATATATATATATATATATATATATATGTGTGTGTACTTTGAATAGTTGCAAATAATGGTAGGAAAGTTATTTAAAAAAAACTTAAATTATTTATTTAAAATTAAAAAAAATCTTTGAAATTAAAAAAAAATTAATTCTGCAAATATTAATTAAAAAAATTAATATTTACATTATGAATTAAACAATATCCCAGCGACACAAATAATATTACAAAAAATTTGTGATAAAAATTAAAGTTCATTTTTAACAATATATTTTTAAAACGCGAAAATAAAATATTTTGATAGTATTTTTAAAAGGTAGAATTATTCATACAACTGACATCTTGGTATTTTCCCAAGTTTCCAGCTTAAATATAATTCTAGTGCCACTATTCCCATACATTGGTCTTTTCTAAAAATGTTTATCAAAAAGTACTTAAAAAGATTTCCCAGCACTCATTGTTGCCCTTTGTTACTGTCATGCAAAGCTTATAAATAGAAATAAAGTGTTACACGATACACTGCAGGGTTGCAGAGAATGATGGCTTTTGGAAGCAAATAATTCATATCCAATGATTTTCCAATCAAATGAATACAAAAAATACAATGTTCAGAGAAATCTTTTTTTTAATCCCTGACCGGAATAATTTACTCTTGACAATATCGCTCAAGACGTCAAAATACCCGATTTCTAAACGTTTATGTAAGCGCGAGTTCTCGCTGCAATGCAATATTTTGATATTTTCAGAATTTTATGATATCGTTTGGTGAACTATGGATGATTAAAATCGGAATAATTGAAAATGAAGGTGGTGAAAGATAGCGATATAATGAAATTAGGACTGCAAATGGAGCAGTCAATTTTTAAAATAATAAGAAAAACAAATGAATTAGTCGCCTACCTCGACCCAGGTCCGATTTCTAAAATTTGTTTCATTAGGCCTCTGTACATAGCATATTATGTATAGATCCCCAACCTCCAACCATTGGACCATTTTCAAATATTTTAATTCAATATAAAAGTTCATGACCGTTTGGAATGTCATTAGTTGTCATCAGCCCCTCTCCACACTCTTCCTTAGAGAAATCGAATAACTTTACATTCTCATTCGAATAAACCTCGATTCATTTCCCCACAGTCATTGCACCGATTTAAAAAAGATTGTTTCATGATTTTTGATATATCTTTAATATTCATCTACTACCTTCCCCCTATTTCGAGAGATATTCCAAATCAAAACATTTATAGAGCCTTTAACTGTAAGGACCTGTTTCGCTAGTTAATTTCGTCACTTTGAAATACAGCTAACCAATTCGAATGCTCTACCATTGTGACTCAAGTGTAATTTAAAATGATAGGATACCTTTTTTGTGGAGTTAGTTCTTTGATAACCCTAAATTAATTTCAGGATTCATATCAATATTATTAAATCTGTGTAGACAAATTTCATGAAATATATCTTATGAAAAAATAAAGAAAGAGTATTTTAATTTGTGAATGCGTAATAATCGCAAAACTTCCTCCATAGTCAGCTGTTTCCAAAACGTGGAAATTAATTGTCGATGACACTTGATGATATTGCCGAGTTGATGAGTTGAAGAATATTTCTCAAATAGGGATTCAGAGAGGAGAGCTGACTGTTGATAACGTATCTAAAAGTCATGAGTTTTCTTAAATAAAAAATTGCAAAAACAGGTGTAGCGGCTGATAGAGCGAACGGACGAGGTTTCGAATAGACAATAGTGAGGTGTTTTGTAAAAGAAGAAATTACTTATGAGCAAAATTTCAAAAATGGAAGAAAAAAAATTTGACAGGACACCGGTAAACACATATATAACTTTTCCTTTTATAAATATAGACAATAAAGAAAACCAATAACTCAGTCATTAAGTCGCAACTATCATTTCGAAAACTTTTATTTCATATGAAAACATATGACCTCTCCTTCCCCCAATTAATAATTAATAGTCACCTAACTTCTATTTTCGGGAAGAATCGAAAATACATTACCTCACTGCATATTTTCTAAAAGAAAAAATGTGAAGAACCTAGTTCTCAAAATGTGTTTAATGGAGAATTTTACAAAAATGTTCATTATTTCTTCCACCAAATTGTGTATCAGAGCATCATATATATATATATATATATTTCACTTTTCATTTTTTTCTCTAACGTCTAAAATAAATATTAAGATTATAGAAATGCATGATTACCGCAAGTATGATTTACAGATATTTGGCAATAATTGCGGTGACGGTCTTCAATTCAAAATTTTGTATCATATTAATAATAATTTTAAGATTTTAGAATACATCGATCCTTTATTTAATACATAGTTTTAACGGTACATTTTCGACGCAGTCAAGTTTCAAAACTTCCTCCTCAGAGAAAGAATCTTACCCGTATAAATGAAAATAAATGGAATCTTTTTACCCAAATAGCAAAACCCACCTCTGTCTGCCTTTTGTTGCTTCGCTGAAGCTCTGGAGGACGGCGAAGGAGAGCGCACTCGGCACGACGGAGGCGCAGAAACGCGGATTTTAGGAACTAAGGAGTGAAAAAAATAATAATAATAACTCATGCACATAGCAAAAATAAAAAAAATTTCACGAATTTTGTCAGAACTTGTTGAAATCGCGATTCCTCTGCTTTGCAAGATACATCAAAAGTATCTTGTTAAAGTTAAAAATACTGATGATGCCCGGACGTATGAAGACAGATTTTTCTCATAAGCTCCATTCGATGTTCGATTTAGACAGAATGAACACAGGATTCCCAATGCTTCGAGGATTCTAGATTGTAAACAGTATGCATTTTTTTAAAACCACATTTGTTAAGGATACCGGATGATCCAAATTAAACAGGAAATATTAGACCATTCTGTAGGTTAGGGATTTGGGCAAACACTGTATTGCTATTTGCATATGGAACCACATTGCTTTCACAGAGATGGCTCCATATGTCTTCCGTCTCTTTTCCCGAGAAATTGTGTATCACATGCCATGGTAGAAAGCAAGTCATTCGCTTGTAGGTAGCATAAATGTTGAGACATTCCATCTTTCAAGGAAACAACTCTTTAAAATAATCCCACGGCCAAAAATCACAACGGATTAGATGGTGACAGAAGCGATATTGAAAACGACCCATTAATGATTTTGTCATCCGAAAAGTTTTATCGTGATAACGGGATGTGCGGACTATACCAGTAGTGAATTCTATTCTGTCCGTAATAGAAACCATGTACTCAGAAAAACATGTGGAACTATCTAATTCGTTTTCTTTGCATTTAGGTTTAAACGACTTCTGTTTAATTTGATCAGAATGGCGACTCTTGCTCACCATTCAAGACGGAGCATCGTTTTGGCCCTTCATTTAATTTTGATTGTTTAAAAATACCTGCAGAATAGTAAGAAGATGCAAATTAAATGGATTGGTTTGGTTTGGTTTAGCTATATTAACGTCTCGTTTGAAGCAACACGCAAATTAAATGAAAGAATTCAACTTAAAACAATTATATATTTATTTTTCTGAGTAATAAACAAGTCTTTGAATGAGTTGAATAATTATTCATCGAATTAGTTTTCCGGATGCAAAGGGTTAACACTGCATCGTATTACGTTTAAGAGCAGGCATGGAATTACGTTTAAGAGTGCAAAGGGTTAAATCTATTGACATTTTCTTTCAGTGTTAAACATTCCATAGAATTTCTTAGAAGATTGGTAGTCTACATTTAAAAACCATTTGGTTATGTTCATTTAATACTAACTTCGGAAATCCGGCAATAACCGACTCAGAATAATCTCTTTTCACATTAAGAAAACTAGCTTTTGACTCGGTAGAGGGCGCCAAAGGTCTAAGGAGTTAAGATTCGAGTTGATTTGATTTCTACACGAACACGTTTTTAAGAATTATCCGTTACTCAAAATTTCTCTAATCGGAATTAAAGTGTTCATTGATGTCTAACAATATATATTTTTAATTTTCCATACCAAAAGAATAAATTAATAGAAAATTAATCCATTATTAATTTCAAAATGGCACGAAATAAAATTCAGGACAACAAACTGTTCCGAATTCTTCATTTGCATTCACCCAGAACTGATGAGAATCGATTTATTCTGCAGGAATGTGCATTTGACGAGGCGTCTTCGTTGATGTTTTTACGAATATTTCATCATAAGTATTTATTTGCGACATCTCTTGCCCCGCTCACACAGTAATAAATCTTATTACAGCATATTTTCTCATTTAAAAAATTTAATATACAAGCGACACTTTATAAAGTTATCATCTTGTCACAAACGAAGTTTTTAATACTGTAAAAATAAAACTTTACGCCGTTGTGAATCGTATTCGCCAAAACATATACAAAAAAAAAAATGCACAGCTATGCGCACGAGTTTTTAGTATTTATGCAATATTAATAACGCCTGCAGTGCACACGTCTTTAAGGAAGTAGCAGCTACTCCATAAGTTTCGAATGAAGTGACGCGTATCGAACACAGCAAGTGACATACCGCTTTCTTCTCTCGCGCAACGAGACCTGAACGGCTTTAATCACTTTCATTCATACTGCACTTGCTTCTAATCCAAATCACGCCTTATTTAAAAAACTTCCAGAGTAATGACTGGATTTCCCGATTTCTTACGAGATATCATTAACGTTTCTTTTCCTGAAGAGAAGCTGAGCGGAACTGCCGCCGCGCGTGAATGGCTCGACAAGTTCTGACAAAATTGCACACAGAAAAATAAATACACAAAGGAAAAGCATGCATAACATACAGTGCAAGATAATTCATTATTCAAAATTAAACTTCAAATAAAAGATTTACTATAAAACTCTTAAGAAAAAAATATATTAAAAAACAGAAATTAACTGAATCCACATGCAATTAGAAGAAAATAATTCTCATTTCTAAAACAAAACTAAGCTAAGCTAAAATTTTAAATTGAAAATAAAGATCAAAAAAGCAAATTTATAAATCTTAAACAAAATTAAAAGGGTCACATATTTCAATGAATTTTTCATACGTGTATTCATCGTTCAATAATTCGTATACAATCATTCAATTAAATATTAGCAAAAGCTTGTTAGAAATAGATACTATTAAGCCCAAGATTACTTAAATATTAAAATAAATAAATAAATGGGGGTTGAAAAAAGGCGCATGATTTCCACTAGTCCAACGGGACAACACTAATCCATTTAATCGGACCGCATTCCCATTGCTATTTTCTGAATTTTATCTTTTTTCAAGCTTTCTTTCCTAAATTCGATTCGGATAAGTGGAACTCTACGGTACTGAATGCAATTCAAACAAGCAGCTCAAACGACCGACTTACCTGGGGGTTTCTTACTGACTATCCTGGGGGTTGACTTGGCGCTGGGAACGGTTGCTTTAGCGGAGGCAGCGGGTGGCGGTCGCTTGGCATGGGGAGGATGAGCCGAAGAGGCTGCAAATAAATAATCTTCAAAACAAAAGAAAATAAAAAGATGAAAGTACATAGGAGAATAAGGCGAAGTAAATACAATTTTTTTTTTACCAACACTTAGCGCACTGGGATTTCAAAGGGTTCAATAAAAACTTGCGCTTAGGAATAAAGCTTCTATCTTACCCAATGTGATTTCCACGGATATGGCATGGAATCATATTCATCAAGTGTGCTTATATATTCTATATATTCTTCGCAGTGTGTGAGGTATAAATTCATTGATAAAATTCTAACAAAGAACGCCTAATGTTTAAATATTTTAAATTATTTGTCGCCATCTGCAATTGCTGTTACTGTAGCAAATCGTTCATCACTTTTCTTCTCACAAAGACAATATTACGGTTGAGTCAAAGCTGAACTCGGAATGGCGCATGTATTAAAAGCATGATTTTTACAAATGCACTTTAAGAATTATACTATCCATAACAAATTTGTATGTTTCTGGGACAACAAATATAAAGAGCAAGTCAATACTTTATAGTAGATATACCTCATTAACGTATTTTAATATAATTTAATGCACAATGGACCTTTGTGGCAGATCTCGGACATATTACTAGTTTTTTTTTTTTACAGGTATTTCATAGAATCAATTGGCGTTTCATAGTTTGCTTTTGAGCATCTATGACAATGGTAAAAAGCAACATCACTTTATGTACAAGATTAAGATAAAGGAGAAATTTTTGACTTGATACCTCACGTTTTTCAGATGAATATATCTCTGCAATTTGACAGCTTTCTTTTTTTACACTAATGACATTAACCACTAGATCAGGAAGACCTTTCACCAGTGTCAAAGAAAGATAATGCTTCTCACCAACAGAATCAATTGTTAGTGCAGATTGCAATGGCAAATTATCCAATGTTCATTGAACATATGTTTTTAACCTTTTGACTACACATTTACTTGTAACAATTTCTGTATTTGAAGCGCGTTTAATTTTCTGAGCATGTGAAGGCAGTAGCTTTTACGTAAGAATTCATTTATTTCTTATTATTCAGAATATATACCGCTGCATGATATTGAGATAACTTGGGATAATTAGAATTACAAGAAGAAAAAAATAGATGTAATGAAACAAATTCAAACAAATACGGAAAGTTCTGATACGTCAAATGTAAAACATTTATTTGGAATTTCTTTACTGCATCCAATCTTGACTTTAGCGACTTTAACACCTTTCTTCCTTCCTTCCACATAAATACAAATTTTTGTGGGAATATATATATTGCGATAAATTGCAGATTATTATTATTTTGATTAAAAAATGAAAAAAAATTATATATAAAAACAGGAAAAAGAAAAACCGCAGAAAAATCACAATAACAATCAATAAACTGGTCAATCACAGTCAATAAACTGGTTTATTTTGTCTATTGTCGATTCTTTTTTTTTCACATGCCATTGATCGCCAAATGCACTAAAATGCGCACCCTCCCGCTTTTGCCCAGGTCACCGTATTTACACAATACCAAACTCTTTCTCACCATTAGACCTTAGTCCCTTAGAGTTGAAATAGTATATATAGAATAGTATATTTATATATTAGCTCTATGCTTAGTCCGCGCCCGTAACAATTTGCCAAAGGCAAAACTGCGCATGCTCAAGCTTCGAGGATGACAAGTTATTTTTGGCTTACAAGATAAGGCGCTATAGAGCCAAATGTCGTGTCATTGAAAGTTTATTAACATAACACATGTCTTGAAACAAAATAGCCTTGATTATTATAGTCAAACATTATTTGTACAGTAAATTTTTTTAAATATTTTTTTTCATTCATATATGACTGTATTAATAAAGCATATTTTGTTTTCCATGTTCACATGCTAGGCATTAATGCTTGAGTTTTTAAATTATATGAATGCTTATTAAATGCTTTTTGTTAATGCTTATTAATGCTTTTAAAATAAATACTTTTCATATGTGAAACTTCAAGTGATATTATACTGTTCCTTAAAGAATTATTATTACAAAAGAAAAAAACAACTAACTATTAATATTTTTATTATTACGATAAAATTCATTAACATGAAATTTGAGATCAATAATTACTCAAATGTATTTACTTAACATACGACTCAAATGTTTCTATCAAAGCCCTGTTTACTGATAATTTATCAGCAAGGCTTTGTCTTTCCGAAGATGGTAATTCCATATGTTTCAACTCCATTTCATGGCCTATGAGATTTAATACATTTTACTTCTCAACTTTTATCGGCAACTTCTGATATTTTTATGCTTGAGGGGCATAAAAATTATTTATTCATTTATTTTCTTCTTTGAGTTTTTAGATGTCTAATAGCATCACTTTTGGTATCAAAATAACCAGAGAGGTAATACTTGTAAAAAATAATGTTTCATACTTCCATACTCTTTCGCTCCTCTTTCTACAACATATTTACATTTAATATTTTTTCATTTCATCACTTCTTCAAACGTGGAAAAGTTGAGTATTTCTTCCTCCATGTCAATATTTTGTTCCTTTACATAATGAATCAAAGGGGACTCTTTTTTCAAACTTTCCATGGAGCAGATAAAACAGCAATGCAGTTTGCGAACAGCTGAAGTAAGACCCTGTTTTGATCTCTGATGAGATCTTAGGTTTCGTGCATTATTGAATTTTCTCTTACAATCCTTACAAGTGAACTTATACTCCTTCACAGGCTCCAAAAATTCTTTTTTCTGGTGGATTTTCGAAATATGACGCTTTAAATTCCGCTTGCTAGCATATTGCTGCTTACATTCCAAACATTCAAGATTGGCGTATATTTGGAACTTACATTATGTTCTGAAAATATATTACTTTCAAAATCACTCTTGTTACTGTCATTTTCAGCAGTGGGATTTGGCCCCGAAAAGGGCCGTTGGTTTGAAAATTCCAGAAAAGACATTTAAAAGCGAAAAAAAAAGTAAACATAGAAGATTTTCAAAAGCGAAAAATAAGGTAAACATAAAAGTAAATTGGCGCGTTTGCTGCTTGAGAAAGCTGTGCCATCTTTTGGAGCATGCGCAGTTTTGCCTTTGGCAAGTTGTTACGGGCGCGGACTAAGGTCTAGTTTGCTTACCCACTGTGCTGGTGGAGCCTTTCCAGTGAGGGACTTTGGAGTGGGAGTTGAGGGAAGCAGCGGATGAACTCTCGGGAGACACGGAGCGGGAAGTGATGCACGCCTTGCTGGTGGGCCCTGCAAGTAATTGCAATGAAAAATGATGTAAATGGTTTGAAATGAACAACATAAAAAAGAAAAACATCTAGTAAAAATGCTCCAATCAACCAAGAAAACACTTTCCACCTATAGTACGGAAAACAATTTAAATAATCGGATAACAATTCCGCTGGCATTTTGCAAAATTAATTAAAAGGAGTGTGTTTAACATTAAGTTTAATCGATATTAAAAGAAAAATAATAAAAATAGATTCAAAAATTTTAGCACTAAATTATGAATGAATATCAATGTACATAGTTATACTAATATGAAGTTAATGTTAATTTTGGAGTATGCAAATTAATGTAAACAAGGTCAAAGAAAATAAGTTTTACCTGCTGTCTGATCAAAATGTCAATTTTTTTGTAACGCAAAATTTGAAAAATACACGACTACTAAATTTTTCGAAGCCTTTGATATTATCCAGGATTAAGATAATGTATCCCAAGAACAATATATAACCACCGAAGTATGAAATGCACACCATTTTATATAACAGTAGAACCTTTCAACCAAAACAAACAAACAAAAAATAACCATACTATCTCATTTTAAGCACTTTATGAGTGAACGTCTCAAACAGTAGGCTTATTCAATACTCAAACAGTTAGTTGCCTTATATCGATATCGAATACTACAGATAACTTTTACACAAATAAAAAAATTAAAAATATACAAAATATAAAAATCAGAATTAAATTGAAAAGATTCTAACGTTTTCCTATATTCACGAAACATTATATCGGAAAGAAATTTAATCATAATATAATGGCAAATTAGTTTTCCAATATGAAAGATTTTTTGGTATTCTTTGGTTAAATCAATTTTATAATAAAGAAAATAAATAATTATTTAAAAATATATCAAATTTTTAAATGAAAAGATATTTATTTGTTTCCGTAACTCATTAATTCTTAAAAATTGAAAAAAACATTTAGTGTCTCAGTTTTAAAGCCAATAAATAATTAGTTCATATAATGAAGTTAGGAATAAGGAGTTATATAAAAGTTAGGAATAACATTTGTCACAATCAAAATATTGAACTACTTAATATTTTATTTATTTTCGTAAAAATATTAATAAAATGTGTCCAAAAAGAAGCAACTTTGTATGAAAATCATTTAGAAGTATTTAATAAATAATTAAATGGTTTTAGATACACAATGCATTTTTTTTTGCATCTAGCAATTTTCGAAATAATCATAAAAATGTTGAAAACTAATCGTGAAATGAGAACTTTTACTTTAGTCAGATATAAAAAAAATTGAAATTATGATTATACATCTAAAGTTTCTATCGGGAATTAATCAAGTAATATTCAATAAAGCCAATAAAAGAATCAAATTAGTCAAAAAAAAATGTTGGTGATACACAAACACTGTTGATGTAAATGATATTTTCAGCTAAAAACATCTCTTTTTCCCATGAATTTAAAGATTTGATAATTTTAAAAGATTCTATTTTAAAGCTTTGCAATGGGAAGATAAGAAATGCGGAACTGAAAACTCGCATTTAAAAGAAAGCAAAGCGGCCATTCGACAACTAACAATCAAGCTAATCTAAAGCATGCATCATTCCACAATAGCTCCTAATGAATAAAAAGCTTGTCGATGCACGCTGCCATGCGGAACACAGCACTGAATTAGGCTTCGCTGAAGCTTGAAGATGAAAGCGAAAATTTCGCACAAGGTTCAGAACTGCCTCTTTCACATTACATTTCATGTACATTAAAGCTATTATCCTACTAAATATGGAAAAATAGTTATGACGAGATAAATGAATACTAACATCTAACATTAATTTTTTTTAACACTTATTAACATAACACCTTATAAATACGACATTCTCCGTTAAGGAACAATGAAAAAATAGTCTCAAAAATAGGTATCTGAAATTTCTATCTTAATATTATTTGATAATATTTACTGACCGATTAAAAAATAGAAGAAATATTTTGTTAAATAATATTTAAAATGTTATTAAAATATGCCAGCTTTTAGAAGCTAACCTTAACGAATTAGATGCAATTTTAAAAACTAAATTTGAAAAGTTCAAAAAAAAATTCCAGGGGTGCAGACTTACACTTTTACTCGCATTCAAATCTTCATACTATAAGAACTAATCTCTTCAATATATTTATCGACGTAGAAATGTTATTTTCACTATAATGCATTCTGAAAGGAGTTCCGATTTTCACAAAGATATTTATTTCTGCTTAAAAAATGAGTTAGAGATGCTGGAGAATGATTCACAAAATTTTGCTCTAAAAAAATTATTGGGGTAAAAAATTAATGACATCAAACTATGTACATGGAAGTAATGATCGTATGACTTCAATGCATTTAAGAGATTTACAATAAGAAAGAATAATGGGTTGCTTTCTTAAGTTTCGTTTAAAGATGCTATTGGTGTCTTCACAGCATCGTTTTATCAGCGTTAATAGGCTTTAGCACGAAAGAATTTTTGATCAAAAGGCCGCTATCGATTCTAAAGGCTTTTGAATTCTATTTTAATTTGGATTCAAAAGATTTATTTAAATACTTTCTAATAAAAATATGATAAGGCAAATGATTTGAATTGGGGCATGCAATAGAAATTTCGACATTAAAAAGGGGGAATTATTTAAAGTCGTTGAATAACTTAAGCACTTTATTTAAGAAATATAACATTTTAGAAAGCTATTTATCGTAATGAATTATTGATGAATTTACAAAAAAATAAATGCCGAAAAATAGTAATTAAGATTAATATATTTTAAATCACTCAAATAAATAATTTAAAATTCCCTGCAACATAAACTTATATTTTGCATGATTTAAAATAAATAAAACATTTTTCTTATACCATGAAGTAGAATATAAATTCTGTATCAAATAATTTTAAAATCTGAAATGATTTATAAATACCTTATTATATTAATTTAAACGTTAAGTACGTTAGTACAATTTTCTATTAAATGCCATTATATGTTTTTCTTCTATTACACGCACGCACACAAAATTAAGAGTGATGGAAACTGGTTTGTTAAATTCTAAGGCTTTTATCAGAAAAAAGACAAATCCTCTACCTTTAGTTATTTACATATTAGGTAGGATTTTTATTGAGCCACAGAAGTTTCAAATTCATAATTACAATTCCCCGAAAAAGAAAACTCAATTTCTTGTTACGATTTTCCGCACTAAATTATTCTGAAATTTGTTTCGCTGATGAATAACTGCATTTGTTGAATATGATTTGTGTAACTACTGATTTGGAACTGCGCTATGAAACGACGATAATATTTACTCCTTTTTTATTTTTTCAGTATTTAAAGTAAAGACAGTAAAAAACCATCATTTAACAAAATAATCCCAAAGATTCCCAGAATTTTCTGATATTATCATAATGAAAAATAGAAATTGTCAAGAGTGCACAAAAGTAATTATCAGAGCTTTGAAAGTGTGCATTCTAAATTAATTGCCATTTCTGAAAAAGTAATTCATTGGTTTGTCAGGAATCAAACAGTTTACTCTTCAAATAAAGTTTTTTTTCCCACAAAAATTAATTACGAAGCGTAATCGAAAGTATACAAAGTAAGGATACATATTTTCTAACATTCAATAGAAATTTCACAAAAACGAAAAAAAAAAAAAAAAATTCTGGAATTCTTAGGAAGCATTTTTGCTTTCACTTTCTGGTCTCTAAAATGTCGACAAAACGAAGTCGTTGAAAATTCAAGATAAATATTTCAGCGGAATAATAATAATGATGAAATACTATGCACCATTTTGAAATGAAAATTTCCGATA
>JAPMOR010071052.1:0-40804 GCA_026543865.1 Argiope aurantia
ACCCTCCCTTCAACATCCGATGACAGTCCTGATTTTAAGACAGCATCGATACTGCAGTTCTGATGTTATACTGCATTCTGCCGCTTCCGGTATTCAGCCGGCAAGTCCAAGGCCAAGCAAAGCTGGTAAACTGCAAACGACTCCACAACTGGCACTCCAATAGGAGCCAGTCGTGCTGGTAACTTTAACGCACAGCACATTTCGTAAACCATGGCAGATTTTACGATCGGAGTATCAGCCTTTTGGACTTGAATGGGAGCTAGTTCAGCAGGTAGCTCCAGAGCCTGGCAGATCTTATAAACAACAAACGAGCGCACCACAGCAGCTCGCGGTACCGGCGGGTCAGATGATACATCTGTATCAAGATCCAAAATTTGATTTGAATCTACATCCCCAATAGATGGTACATTGGGGGTAAGGAAATATTCTAGTATTTCCCAAATCGTCATTAAGACGAGGAACACAACGATGGCCGAAGCCTCATTGAAATTCTCGAAAAGCGCACTAAGCATTATTACTCAGCAAAAACAGTCGCACAACGATCGGTTGCAAAACAGTGAATGAATTTTAACAGAGAGCAACAGAATAAGGATCCATTGCTTATTATGTTAGATTGTTTAGATTTTATAACTTTGTTAAACATTTAAACTGTTATATTGCTGTTGACAACAATAACAACTGGCGACTTTTGAAATATTTAGAGTTTTCTAACAATTGAAATATAATGAATAATTATTACCTTCTTAATAGTAGAAGGCCAATAATAATAATTTGAAAGTTGGTTGAGGGTGAAAAAGTAGTAATTAATATCTAAATGTGTGCATATCTATATATAATTATTTAAAAGTAATTAGCAATTAGAATTTTTAAAGGCAATTCAAATGCCTAAATTTGATTTGAAATTACACGCAAAGCATGGAAAATATATTTCCATTTCGCTTTATTAGAATGGAAATCAGTACTCCTTCTTACATTGTACGTGGCATAGGAAACATAAAACAAAGATGGATAAGGTTGCGAAAAGAAGTGGGAAACAGGAAAATCGGGAAACTAGTGTTGAAATGATTAATTACATATTTGTTAAATTTTAATACAGTAATTTATAATTCATGGATAATCAGTCTTTTACATTGACAAGAATTTAACATAACTGAATGAAAATGCATAATATACTGTAAATAAAAAAAATGTAATTTTAATCTACGTATGGGAATGTAAATATCTGTCATAGAGCTGATATATAAAGTATCTCAGCTTTATGGTATCTGTCGTATTCAATATGCTGAAGAATGAAAACAGCAAGGTGTTGCTTTAACGTCATTCTTCCAAATAAAAAAGGCTTTATACAACTGAATGAAAATGCATATTATATTGTAAATAAAAAAAATGCAATTTTAATCTACATATGGGAATGTAAATATCTGTCATAAAGCTGATATATAAAGTATCTCAGCTCTATGGTATCTGTCGTATTCAATATGCTGAAGAATGAATACGGCAAGGTGTTACTTTCACGTCATTCTTCCAAATAAAAAAGGACGCTATTGTTCGTCAACGAATGTAAATATTTTTAGACATTACAGCATTATCAGTTTTTTTTTAAATAAAGGCTTTCAGAAAAGGTTCTTACAGAAATTCACCATGCAGAAATCAATTAAATAGTTTACAAAATTATTATTACGTAATAGTGACAAGTATTTCATCTTCTGAAGTCGGCCATAAATTTATAAATATTTAACTCTTCTGATTTTCGATTTCCATTCTTATCGTTTTGGAGTAACAATTTTCTTTCTTCTAAAGACTGCTCTAAAATGTGATATAAATTAATACGTCAAAGTAGGTTTACAATAAAACCTTTATTAGAGAATATGAGAAAAAGGTTTAGAAAAACCTCTTCCCACTGCTTTTTAATTAATTATTTCTTAAAATTAATTAAATAAAAATATATGTTACATTTTAATACATTTGCACAACTTTATATTTTTTTCATCTTGCAATTTCTGAAATATTTATTGCAAAAAAGTCTGCTAGTGCAATTAGTTACTGCATAAAAGTGTAGCATTTCATATGCTAATTTAAAGTGTAAAACTTTTTCTATTCAAAGATTATAATTCAAAATTTATAGGGTCATATTCTAGAATTTCACAGAATTTAAATATTACAGAAAATTACGCGATAAAATATTTAATGAAATAATGAAAACGGTTTGAGTTTCAAGGCAACAATGTAATAATGTATTGCAGAAATTGGCAAAAAATATTTTTTTTAAAATTGCTAAAATTAAGTAAAATTTTCTAAGATTATTAAATTAGTATCATAAAAAAGACATTACTTAATATTTTAAAATTATATAAAATTCATTTTTGTGCAATAATATTTTTGGAAGTTACCGCAGGAGACTTCAAAATATAACTTAATTTTTAATTAATTCAAATTATGATTAAACTTTTTTATTATAAATGCTCCTAGGTGCACATTTCTACATTACAATATATATATGTTTCGAATTTGCTAGATGTAAGCCAAACGGTTTTGATACAAAACACACACACACACACCTTTATTATTAGTATAGAAAACACTTTTGTAGGGCATTGCATAAGTTAGAACCTCTTTGAGAAACAAACTGTGATGTTCGGTGTCCTAGAAATATGCTGTCTTCTCGAAGATTTAAAATATTGATTAATTCGGCAAAAATTGTTGCGAAAAATACATTTTTTTGGACGCGAGATCTACCATACACAAAACTATTTTTTCAGATTGGCTATCAAGATTTAAATGTTCCGCTAAGAAAAGAAACACTTATTGCATATAAGGCGATTCCAAATTTTTACTTAGAAAAATAACAAAATTAAAAGAATATTTTTTCTCTGTCTTAATTTACTTTTTCGTAGGAAGTGAATAAACAAAATTATAAAAGCAGAGTTAGTATCGGTAATTAAACTGCAACAGTTACTTGAGGTAAGTGCAAAAAATAAGAATGAAGTATTATATAAAAATGATTTTGTATTTGTAAAAAGTTTACCTTTCTCACCCAAAAATTTTTACCCATGCAAATGATTTTCCACAATTGTTATTTTCCTGATATTTATTCCAATATTTTACTGCAATCTTGAAAAATATAAAAGCAAGGTGACGTAGTATTTATGGGTAAATAAAAAAAGGGGGGGGGGGGGGAATGATGTGATCAAGTGATTTTTTTGGAAAGATTCATTTGATATTTTTTCTGTATTTTTGATAAAATATTCATGGTTATGATACTGATGTTTGTTACATTAGTAAATGTTCTTGTTTCTACTATATTTGGACACTTTCGAAATATTTTAATATTAAGCAGTACTTTTTTACTTAAGCAGTACTTTCTAATATATTTAATATTAAGTATGAAAATATCTTGAATATTTGCATGCTTAATTTCATGCACTACTTTAGTTTCTATGTGTAAATACATAGGGTCCCCCCCCCAAAAAAAAAGAAAGGAACAAGCATTTATTTTCTTAAATATTTCACTTATACGTATATTTATAGTTTGTAAGTATATGTAAAATGAGAATTTTATTTTAATTAAAAAAATTATTTTTATACATCCCCCTTAGTTTAAATATCTCAGTTGGTAAAATGTTTCTATTACATTTATCTATGCATGTACTAGTTCCAGAATTTTATTTACAACAATTTCAGAGATAGTAAAATGAAAATTTATTGATTTAAATCACTTTTTCATACTTCAGACTGGTTTTCGAGCAAGTATTTGGTTGCATATTTCAGAGATAATATATATATTACAATAGGCTATTAAAAGGGCGCAATCGAAAATGAATATGCACTTTGTAAAACTTTAAAAATGCGATATAATACATGATTGAAATGTTTACACAACTTTTTGAAATGAATATTTCTGACACTAATGCAAAGTTGCACTTTTTTAATAATGCGTGGGCACACGTGCGCTGCTGCTTGAATTATCAGCATTTCATAATATTCCTTTTTACTAAAATACTTCGTTTTTCAGAAAATTTCTATATTACAGGAATAACTGTGACCAAATATTTTTTCATTCTTTTTTTTTATGCACCATTTCTGTAATACACTTTAAATATTCAATTTTTCAAATTTCTCTTTCTTTTGTAACAAATTCGAAATTGCAATTACCAGGTAACCAAGGCAAATACCAGCATGCTTGATTAAAATATTTATTTCAATTTATGATTGATGAATGATAACTAAAAGAAAAATATTTGCACGCGAGTTTTTCTGCACGAAAGAAATCTGCAATTCTGAATTAACTATTTCAATCTACATTTGGGATTAACCCATTGAATTTATAAGTAGAAATATGTTTGCAGGTTTTGTAGATAGATATTTGTGACACTGCGTGTGCGTAGTTGCATGTAAAAACACATTTTTACTTATTGGAATTTTGACGGCCTTATAAAACTTTGGTTTATTTTAAATATTTTATTTTGTTAATTTTTTTAATATTTTATTCTGAATCTCCACAACAGGGCCGCGGTAGCCTGGTGGCTCGGCTTCGAAAATGGAGGGTTTTAGGTTCGAGACCCAATTCCGTCAAAGAACCGTTTCGTAAGCGGATCTAGAGCACGTTAAATCCGTCAGGACCAAATGTCCTCCCCCTGGTTGGATATAGAAATTTGGTGTGAGGGGTGCCAGCTCAAGTGTCGTCCTCGTCATCTGACCGCAATTCAAAATTACGAGGTCCTTCCTAAAATAGCTCTAGTGTTGTTTTTGAAACTAACCTAACGTAAACCACCACAAAATCCAAACCGTTTTTTTTAATTTTTTTTTTTACAATTGTCACATCTTATTTAACAAAACTTTGTATTTTGTAATAGAAATCTTAATTCAATATTTAAGGAAATAAACAATTGTTCCACTTTTCTTGCCTCTTTTTTTTTTTTCGCCTTGTATGAAAATTTTTCCGCAGCCAATAAAGATGCCCATGGACAGAAATGAAAGAAACTCTGATCCACGCCCCGTTTTACACCATGAGCTAATGCGTTAGTCATTCTTGTACTCCTCCTTCGAGCTGGTTCACCATCCCTACCTAAAAATATATCCAACATTCCGAAACATGGCCAAAAAGATTATGTTTTATTGGAGTGAGTTTTTTTCTCCCTCGAGATCTGGGGCTTATATTGGTGTCTGCGATTAAAGTAGCCTTCCGGTCAAGAAGTCTTCATAAAGCAATAAAACCTCGATTACGTCACCAAAGGGATTTTCGAAAGAGTTTAGTGCGATCTGACTATGATAGAAGAAACTCATATATATATATATATTGTTTTCTGTGGCAACGATCCAATATCTTTTTACATTAGGCATCTATTTTCATTTTTCATTGTTTGATGCTTCGTTAGTTCACAGATTTGAGCTTTCCGAATCTTTAATGAAAGGATTGCATTTCAAATAAATCCACAAGCGTATAGATTTAATATGCTTATGGATACTAACATCTATAATTCCCAGGTTATATCTGAAATTGAAACCTCTGTCTTATTAGTATCTATATCTTGGTGACACTCGACTGAAACATGATAATAATTTTTTGGTACTGTTATTATTTTAGAAGAATTTCTCTTTTAATGTTGCAAATAACAGGAACGCATTATATTTCTTTTAAATGTTGTATCAATTTTGATTTTAAATATTGTTTCAGTGATATTATTTTTATTTTAAATACTAATGATATTATGCAGTATATATTATGTAGCGTTTATAAATACTGAAATTCCGAATTCTGATCAATTTTGACTAAAATTTTGGTTTTGGTCTGTAAATTTAGTATTAAGATTACATGCGATATTTCATATATTCTATTAGTTGTGTTTTTGAAGTATTGTTCTGATATAATAAACCGATAAAAGATTTTTAAATTTGATCTAAATTTCAATATGTATTTAAAATTGATGATAACACTATAAGCCAAATATTACCCATTTAATAAAATGCATTCTAGAATTACTGGATTCACTTATACCTTATTCAAAAATTTCATTTAGCTAATTAAGTATGGATGCTGAATGCACGTACCACATTTCATTGATCTAGCTTGAGTCATAGTATTTTTAAATAGACTCACAAATGGAAGTACAAATGTGATTTCAGTCGATGTTAGGGAAGTTTGTAATATAAAGGTTCATGAAAGCCTAATAGTTAATATTTTCAATAATCTTAAAATAATACAAAGAGAAAGTATTTTAAAGGTCTAGGATTCTAGGATTTAATATGCTAATATTCATTTTAATTTAAAGTCTAAATTTTACATAATTTGTTTAAAATTATGTTAAAAAAAACCTCACGAATATTAAGATAAAGGTGAGGTAAAATTAAATTCTGAATTTTTTCCACTTTATATTTTTAAATACTCAATCCTCAAAAATCGGTAATTTTTTTTAAATAAAACATTATTTTAAAATATAACAATATATCAAATATTACTTCATATTTCCTCGAAAATAATTCAACGAAAGGGCAGACGAGAACTGATGGCACTTTGGCTTCAAAAATCTGGATAATGGGTGATATACGCCTGTCTGTTACTAAACAAATAGAAAAAAGAACTAATGGAATGGTATCAATTTAACCAAAGATAGATTTCTGATAAATAGCATGTAGGATGTAAGCATGCTATTCTGCTAAAAAAAAAAAAAAAAGCCCAGATTTCTGTTCGCTGTGATAGAGATCTTTTTACCTTGTTAAGACAGTATCAGATGAAAACGCATTATTCATTTGCTTCAATTCAATATCAGTTAATCGAAGTATACAAATTACATAATCGGGGATTCATAAAATTATCTACTATATTAATAGATCGATATTAATGGCTACAGAATCTTATTCATATTGCATGCTGCTAGTTGATGCGAATCCAACCCTATGCTATTGATCATGCCCTTCCAAGGTCATAGCTCCATGCTATTTTACATTCCTATATTTTTTAAAAGTAACTATTGAATAGTTTGTCGGTTTCCGGCAAGTTGTTGTAATGTGGTAACTTGGAAAATAATTCGCCGCTTCAGTGATCTTCCTTGTCATTTGGTTTCGATTCCAATTTCAGAAGGGTGCTCTCCCTCAGTAATGGATCTAGACAGACGCAAAATTGTTTTCACCCCTCCTCTTATCTAGGGTCATAATTCCACCCTTGGCTTAGCACTGCGATGTACTTCGAATAAATTTTGAGGCCCCTCAACATCTCCAGGCACGATGCAAGTTCTTTAACGGCTGTGCGAAAAACAGTCGCTGTTCTCCTTTCGACTTTCTCAAGTGCTTTAGAAAATATATCACCTCTTTTTTTCTAATCTCGTGCTATCCTCCTTTGTATCTCAGAGTATAAAGAAGGAATAAGGTTGGGAAAGAGGATCAAACCCTCGAAGTTTACGATAGTCAGCAAGCATAAGTGCTCTTCCCTGACTTACTGGTACACTGAAGCCATTTAACACCTTTTGTGTTTCGTAATATATAACGAAGAAAATTAAATATGCACTTTGGACGAATTCGTTTTCCCCAAATGGTTTTGAAATTTAATAATAACCCTGGGATTTTGGCTACTATTTGTTTGCATTTTTGAGTATCTGCATGTATATGCATAAATAGACCAAAAACGGAATAAGCAGATCAAAAATAATTCTCCTCTTATCCAAGATTTGGACTAAAATTTAATGCACATTTGAAATTGAATACGATTCTAATGATAAATATGTGTAACATATTTCATCCGTTCAGGTATTCGCCTTTTTGAGCTATCGAGTTCAATTGCATGCAGATAGAAACCAACTTCTCTTCGATAGATTTTAAGACTGCATATCAAATTCCATTACTCTATCTCAATGCGTTTCTGAGTTATCGTATTTATGGACAGACAAATGTAATCCCCAAAATGTGATTTTCAGACTCAAGAGATGTCTGAAGTGTGGAAATTCATCAATGTCTCGAAATCGAAAGTTTTAAAGTTTACACTAATTTCTCTAGAATACTTAGACGCGAGAAAGTGTTGAAAGATTCATCTTAAAACAACTCGCGTGTATCTTCAAAATAAATCTTCAGTGAAATTCAGTAGCGTTCTCGTACTACATTTGATGTTTCTAAAAAGTATAGGATTTTATTCAAACATAAAAAGAAAAGTGTTAAAGAAAGTTTCACAATTTATGTGTGTCTTTTTTTTAAAGGCTTCTGTCGATGTTTCTTTGGTTTGATACATTTTCATTCAGGTGGTCTCTATGCCAATGAGAAACAACCAATTCTTCATTCGAGTTATTCATTGAAGAAACTATAAGTTAAACACTAATTTGTATGTTCTTTAATACGAAACATATAGTTTTAAACCGATTTTGATGAAATTTGGCACGCGTGTTTTCTTCAAAACAAGAAGAAAGCCACTGCCAATTTTTCAAAAATTAATTAAAATTATTTAATTGAAAATTGAGAAAATTTTTGTTGTTTTCCAGCTTTATATTCCAAAAATATTATCTCAATTTCTTTTTACTTTCTTAGAACTCAAAATCTTACATTAGCAATTTTTTTCACTCATTTTAATAACTTTTGAAAATTGAATATGGCATACAACCTGTAACAATATTTTTATTTTTTAATGAAACTCAAACTAATTTTATTTCCCATCAAATCATTCAATCGCATTATTGGGCCAATGTTAAAATTAAGACAAGAAAGAGTTGCCTGATGTGGATATTAATTTCTAAGTAGAATTTTTGCTTTCATTTTTATTTCAGAATAGAAATACTTCTTTAAAAAAAAATTGGACTTGCAGTTATTTAACATATTGATTTCATTAAATTCATATTTTTCAATCTTATTTTTCTAATCAAGAATAAATTTTAAATGCATGCATTCTATTTTAATAGTTATAAGTTAGAAAATCACTATTCCGGACAAAGAACGTTGCCATAGGCAGCTAATGTTTTAGAAAAAAGAGGCAAAGAAACTCCTATTAATGTTATATTTAGAATAATGATATTTATTGTGGTATTATTCCATTTCATCCATGTCCAGTGTTTCCTTGTTCTGTCTCATCATTTGAGAGCAATCCATCAATAGAGAAAAGGTTAAAAATGGGCATTTGCATACACCATAAGAGAATCGTCACTTGTGCATGTTTTGCAAGAAGCGGAACGCAGCAAGGTTGTTTCTCCTAATGAGTGAGGGCAGCAACGACTGATGAGATACAAAGTAGAGGCTTAATGGGATCTGCATTCTGATGACGGACGGAAGGCCAAACAATCCCCCGGCTATTTCGGTACCAGGGTGGAGAGATGCGGAACAGGCACTTATCCAAGACGACCGACCATCCCCGCATACAGGTTGAAGAACATTCCCATGTCACTGACTCTTTAGGAGGGTCCTGATCAATACCTCAGATGAAACAAAAAGCATAAACATGAAATAAGGCAACAACACGAAAAAACTCCTATTTGTCAGGAGCAATATATTTAAGCAAAAGGTTTTCACTACATTCAAAGGTTTAAAAAAAATAGCATATAAAGATGGGCTAAGATAAAAATGTTTATAAAAAATTCGGCATAGATAATCTTAAAATGTTCCTCAAGTAGTAATTCGTTATAAATATATCATTCCAACTTGAAGGAACTGTGCACTGAAGAAAAGAAATGAGAACATTTCATGAATAGTAACGCATGAATTCTTTGAGGCACACAATTTTAAAGAAAATAAAAACCCTAATTTCATAGAATTTTTTTATTATAAAAAATGGGGAGAATTCTATTCCGATTATTTAACATAAAACATTACTCAAAATAAGAAAAATTAATAACAACGTTTCAATAAGTCTTTTTTATATGGTGAGGTATTTATAATCTTTTCATAGATTCAAAATAGGCATAAAGCATCAAATAACATGTTTTTTTTAATTATAAAACAATTTATTCACTCATATTAAAACAACACATAATGATCACATATTAAATTTTCTCCATCTGTTGAAAGCGGTTTTGAGCTAACATCTATACAAACAGACATAATTCCAATAATAATTTTATAGATTCAAAGAGATATGAAACGAAGATTCACCAAAATCTGGAGTTTATATATTTTGACAATTGTAATGAATTAAAAATGAAAAAGCAAAAAGCACTTTTAACAATAACATATTACAGGCATTAGTAAGAGAAATAAGAAATCATATTTTTACTGCGCGATTATAATTCAGAGATAAATCGAGGACGCAACTTTTCGCATTGACTATGAAAATTAGGAAGATTTTCATGAAAAATTTGTAAGCTTGAAGAAAATTTCATAATTTCTCACTGAAAATCCCCATTTTTGTAGAATACTAATTAAAAATGCAATTATTTATAATTATTGATGCATATTTACAAATCTTGATTTTGATTCAGAAATTTTTTTAAAAAAATTGTATGTGGAATTTTGACAGTTACATGTTTCTGGTTATCTGGTTATCTTTTATCTGGTTATCTTTAAATTACTTATCTTATAAACCATTTTCATTTTGTGTCGCAGTCTAATCTAAGGGTCGAGGCTTTCTTAATTTATTCCAATATGTAATTCATTCTTAATTATAGAAGGTCAGTCAGTACATAAATGAACATCCCGATTTTGCAAGGGCTTTTAAGAAAAGGCAAAACAAAAGACAATCTTATTATTCATCGGAAATCAAAAATAGCTGTTGAAAGTTTAAATTTAACACAGTTATAATTGTTCAATGTGAACTCCTTCAGAAAGACGAATGATATTGAGTCCATACAATAACTCATCACACACTTTTTTTCTGCATGTCTGGTATCATGCTTCGAAAAGCTGCAGATATGCATGTCTTAAGTTCATCAAAGTCAGTTGATAGAGGTGGAGAAAATATCTACCCTTACTGAGCACTTATAATTGTGTTCAATTTCAACTGTTATTGTTGATTTCTGATGAACAACAAGCTTACATTTTTTTAATAGCCTTGTAAATTTGGGATTTTTATTTATGTACGCCCTGTATATTTTCAGACATATTTTTGCTGCTAGAATAAAGCGGATTTCAAGACCATCAGAGTCAAGAAGAATATGTGGTCTTGACTCTCGTAAAGTGGTACCAAGTCAAAAACAATTTTCGATTTGTGGTATGAGAGTGCTGGTGAATGAGTGCAGACGTGGGCGTTATCCTTGTTATATATATAACCGCGGATGAAACTTTTCTATCTAATAGCTCTTGAGTAACTTCGAAACTTATGTTAATTTAGAATGATAAAGTATTGCAATCGTCAAAAATTTTATCATTCAGACGTTAATTTTCGGTCTTTTAAACCTTCTTTAGCAAGGAAAAAAAAAAAAATATTTTCTGTAATATGATAACTTTAAAATAGAAAAAATAAAAGAATGAAATTTGGATGTGACCTTCAGTTAAACAAATTGTTAAAAAATTATATGACAGTGTAACTTTTTGGATGCATTCCTTTGAAAAAATGTTCATTTGTTTGTCCGTCCACCTGCACGTGAACAAGATAACTAAAAAGCTGCATGAAGCTAGACGGCTGAAAATTACATTGGCTTAATTATTATAATTATAAAACTCTACTACTAATAAAAATGAATGTGTAGGTATTTTTCTTTCTCCTTATGCATGTATGTATGTGAGTGTACAGACCAGACTAGTTAACATAGAGCAACTAAACTTGGCACATACATAATTTGAATGGTGTGGTGGAATGTAGATTATTATGATCCGTGCAGGAAGCAACAGGACAAATGGTTTTAGGAACATTTCTTTTAATAATCACATTCACACACTGAACAAACACAAAGACAAGACATTCATGCGCGCGGCTTCACAGTTCAGCATCACATCTCATTCTAATTACAATCGCAATGCACTATGGGATGACATATGGGATGGTCTAATCATGCATTGCCATCTAGTATCCAAAAGAGAAGATAAGAGTAATGCAACTGCTACAATGGTAAAAATGCGCATTTCGGTGCGAGTTTCAAATTTTTTTATCAGAATTTCAATTAATAAAAAATTAAGTTGACTTAATGATTAAGCCGAATTAATGAAAATCAAATGACGTTTTTTCCATAATAACATCTGAAAATATTTTTTCCAAATCTTGCTTCTGCATTAAATTAAAAATTAAAAAAAAATTAAAAAATTGAAAAAATTGAATTGAAATTGAAAAAAAAAATCCTTTTAATAACATTACCTTAACAATCGTGCAAATTTTTTTCTGATTTCTGGCAATTTCTGAAAAATATTTTTTTGTCTAACTTTCTACAATTGTTGCCCTGAAGTTGAAACCATTTTCAGTATTTTATCAAATATTTAATGGTGAGATACTTTCGTTGCAATGCTGCGTAAGAAAAGAGATGAACTAGATAATTGCCTTTAACAATGTTATGATGTCTATATCTACGTGATTCAAAGAAAAAATAAACTAGTCGAATAAATTTCAGTGCTGGATATTAACATCAAAATTGTAAACCCGAATTTAATTTTGAATCAACTCTTCCAACAAGTGCATTGTTTGTTAGTTTGTTTGTCCTTGGATATACTAATTCGAAAATACAGCTAGCAAAATAGATTATTTTTGATTATTGATCAATATAAATGCATTACAAATAAGGAACTCAACTAAGAAAAATGCAAAATACATATTTAATTATCTTCACTATATAACGAAGCTATATATTATAAGGTCAGAAAATAGAAGATAGATCTATCGTTGCTTATTCTTTACAATAAACATTCCCTTGTGTCACTGTAAACAGCTTTCATTATAGTGTTAAAATCCAAGATCTTGAACTTGCCACCTCTCTGTATATGCTCTTTGTCATTCTTCCTTGAGACTCTTCAATGTTTCTATTTGACACTGCTGTATTCGGAAGTCATAAGGTTATACTTTAATCAAACAAAAAGGATTTTCTTTGCTCGTTCAGATCTTAAAGCAGCACTTGAATACTCGTTCCTTCTTCAGCTAATCTAGAGTTTGCACAATCCATTACAGCTGCAGCCCTTTCCTTAATAATGTCATTTTCTAGACAGAAAGTAACCTTGCTGGGAGCCTGCAAATCGATAACAATGTAAGATGAATATGAATTTTGTTATTTTTAAAACTGCAAGGTTATGAAGTTTATGAAAGCAGTGTTATTAAATGAATAAAAACTTACGCGTCAAATAAAAAAAATCAATTTTATGAAATTTAAATTAGTTATTACTTCATTTCTCTTTTAAAAGTACTATCTTTCTTTATCTTTCATAGAAATTTTTACTGTAAACTTATTGTACAAAACATTTTAGCAAATCAATAATATGAGTGAAACGAACGAATATCAAATCATTTTATTTGCGCATTTCTTAATAATGTCAGATTTAAATCAGTAAAATAGAAGAAAGATTTTTATTTTTAAGATATTTTTCAAAATTAATCTCAGCTTATTTTTCAATAAGATTTTTTATTATCTTAGGGATATTCACGGTATTTTTGCAATGTCCTCAAAATTTGAATTATATGTTATTAACATTGTTAAGGCAAAAAAAAAAAAGTTGTTTGTTCTTTCAATATTGATTTCGATGTATACTTTTCATTTTGTTTTTATCTTAACAGCAAACATGCATTATAACAATAAATAAAATATAACAATAAATAAAATGATCTTCTTTAGCTTCTACCGTTAAAAATAAATTTATGCCGCTTGTTTTAAATAGATGAATTTTATTTTCATTTTTTATATAGATTGATGTTTATTTCCAAATAAAAAATTTCAGTATTGTCTCAAAAGCTCAATATTTGTGATTCAAATCTTATTTTTCAGTTTCCATCACTTTTAATAAAAATATTAATAAAGTGATGCAATTATTCATTACAGTTTTTAAACTGGAAAGTTCAGATGGCATTTTCCTCGTAAAATCATCACCTTTTTATTTTTGATTATCTTTTTTTTTAAAATTCTTTGGCTTCATACGTGCAAATAACTGACAGCTACTTTACCGCAGATTTTATATTTTTAATTTTACTAAATGATTAAAAGGAAGATCATAAACATTTATTTAAAAATATGACAAATTAGTTTTTATTAAAACGAAAGAATAAAAGCAATTGTCATTTTAGAAACCAAAAATAAAACGGATTAATTATCTATTTTCTATTATTTTTAATTCCTTTGTAAAATATAATAGAAAAAGAAATGAAATAAGTTTGATTCTTGATTGGAGACATTTCCTTTGTTCTTGAAAAATTAGGTTGGAGAAAAGCGATGATGATAAAATTTATTTTAGGATTACTCATTTATTGAATTTTAAGCTGAGTCCTACTTTTAGAACTGAAATTATGTAAAAACAATCATATTAGCATACAAGATAATCGAAGTAGCTGGTAAAAAAGAAAAAAAGAAAGAAAGAAAGCTGAATTAAAAAACGATATGTTCGTATGATAAATGAAGAAAACTGAACTAGAACGCGAAATTATTTCAGAACATTTACAAATAAAACCAGTAAAACATCAGAAGCCTAATTAAGACAATGAAATTAATACTTTCATAACAAATGATGACCAGATATCTAAACAATTATTTTTTTTAACAGAGCTTAATTTGTTAATTCCTTTCTTTCATTTCCGAAAAAACTCAGAATGTCAAAAAAAAAAAATTATGTTGCCTAAAATAAAAACAAAATTAACTCGATCACATCCTCCAAACGATAAACGAACAGCTGTTGCCGTTACTATTCTTGCATCATGGAAACAAAGTTTCAATTTTCTATTGTGTGTAACAATCGATTCCCCGTTACAACATTAGCAATCGTTCTTGATCAATTTTATCGGTCCTAAAAACTTTTTAATAGGCATTCGAAGACGTGAAGCATAGTATCCCGTTTTTTCATCACTTTGATGCTTCGATAAAGTTTTGAATAAGAGCAATTTTCATTTTCGATGAAGGTTATTTTTTATTTCAATTTTTTTGTCAGAACATTTCTTTTTCAACTCCAAAAATAGGCAGGGGGAAAAAATTTTTAGATAAATATTTTATGCCACGAAACAGTTAGATTTTTTTAATTAATGAGGGAATAAGTAAGATTAATTAATTATTCGTACTTAAGGCAGTTTCTGATTTTTTGAATGTTTTTATTCCCAGCTGAAAGAATATGATTTTTCTGTAAATTTATTTTCTAGGCCTATATCAATCTTTTTCCTGTCAACTACTGTGCTGATATTTTATAGTTACTGGAATGCTGTCTAAACCTTAAAAAGTATTTTTACTACCTTCATAAATAAAAAAAAACATTTCTATAAGATAATCATGTTGCTGTAAAACAAACTGTATTTCAATTAGTAAAAATACTATAGCATATTGATTGAATAGGAAATTTTTAATTTAATATTGACACAAAAGCTTTGTTATATTCAATGCAATTTGAAATTGCTTACGAAATTGCAAAATTAACGAATAAATAATAATTAAATGATAAATGTGTACAATAATCGCTACATCTGAAGTCCAAATTGGTGACTGTTTACGCAGAATTAGTAGAATTAACAATCGATTCAAACTTATTTGAGAAATTTAAATCATGGTGGTAAGAAAAAAGAATAAGAGGATTTTATTTTGTAAAGCCATCTAAGGATATATAAATGTGTGTTGTTTCATAATATAAAAAACAAAAGACTATTTTAGACAAATATAAATTAATGAAAGAAAAAAATATTTATAAATAAATTATTATTTCTTAGGCTATTATTAAATGCATTTTTTTTTCAATAGGTTAAATTCTAAAGTCACATTTTCACATTTTGTAAAATATTAAAATAATCAGATATCTGAACTTGGTTCTGAAAGCAGTGAGAAAAGGATAAATAAAAATCCCTGGAAAATTTGAGATTTTTTTTTTTTTTGATTTTGTATTTTTCTTGTTAAAAAACAAAGGAAAAAATAAATTGTTATTTTTTCAGGAAAAAGTAAGGAATCACAAATAATGTATCTTAGCATTCCTTTCAAATTTTTTGTGACTAATTCATTTTCCTTAATTATATGCGGATGACCATATTCTATATGTGTAGCAAAAGTTGTGGAGGAAATTTTTTTAGAAGTTAATTTATTAAAAAAATAGATCTAGATAATATTTTTCAACATTAACTGTTAATTAAGTAAAAAGTTTATGAACAATTAGAGACTCTTAATTCAAAATTAGAGCAATTTAAGCAAAAAAAAATGCTGAAAATAAGTATTGTTTAAGTTTATAACTAGCATTTGGTTACTTTATACAATCTGATAAACTGACGTCATAGTTTCATGTACGTACTAGTAACTAGAATAGTACTAGTAATTTAATATAAAAGTTGCTACATTGTGTTAAGCTGTTGTGATCTCACGTTCTTTTACCTGCTGTAAAATAAGCTATAACTTCAAAAATGAAATTCTCTCAGCATGTTAGACTTGTGTACATGAGCAAGCATTGACTTTAAGAACACACATTCAATACTTTGTCTCTTTAAGGAATATTTTTAATACTTCTTTGTTTTTAAAAGTATTTAAGGAGTAGTAGAATAAGTTAATCCCTTCTTCTTTCCATTCATTTTTCATCTCTTCTTTGTTTATTCTGAGCGTCACATAGATTCATTTGCATGATATTTTGAAAAAGGACCAGATACAATTTTAGGTTGCTTACCACTATAGAGAGGATACAGTTTTTTGCAATCTTAAGCTGCGCAAATGGGTTAAGAGCTTAACAAATTCTTTATGTCAAGAGAAGTGATCTTTCGTGCTATTTTAGGGTTCTGCATACTATGTTAACTATGACTCAATCAAGTTAAGAATAACACAGGTTCTGCATCAATTTCCCCGAGAGTATCAGAAAATGAGTTTTTGGGGTAAATGGAAAGATGGTTTACATAAAAGTTACATTGAACTATAATTTGTTATCTGTTTCTATATATAGATTACTGTGAGGTAGTTTCCTTTCTTTTACTTTTTAATGCAAAAATGTTTAGAAGGCACTGTAATATACAAAGAATACCACTCTGAAATTTGATAAATTTTCAACCTTTAGAATTCCTTGAATATGAAAACAATTTAAGAATCATGTCTATATATTTGTCTGTTTGATCATTTGCATTAAAATACGAGCTAAATTTTAGTATGTAATTATTGCACTAAACTATAGATATATATTAAATTTGAACCAAATATATTAATGGAAAGAGATATCTTAAGCAAATCGCTGATTATGCATCTAAATTTCTTTAATTCAGATGCATAAACTTTAACACTGTAGCAAGAACTATGTGATAAGAGTTTTTTTTCCTTCTTGATAGCACAACATTCTACTATATCTGAAAAAGAAAGCTTTTGTTCTTGTGGAATAATATCTTATCGTCTACAAGAACCAGCGGAAGTGATCTCTCAAAAAGTTCCTTGCATACTCTCTAATAAAGGTGTTATACCAGAGAACACCTTGCCTGATATTGGCGTGCATTAGTTACGAAATATTAAGCTTTGGCATGAAATCAGCATTTTTACCGAACCTGTCTTGGGATTCATGGTGATTTTTTTTCTTTTGAGATTAATTCCCTGCATGCGCTAAATAGTACACGAAAATCAAATTTATGTTTTAGACGCGTTTGTTTCAACTTATTGAAACCAAAATTTGATCCAAAACTATAATTGCAGTCACAATATCACATATTATATTTACATATCTATCGTGTCATCCTTGGCGAGTTATTTGGCGATTAATCCCAGGCATGCAGTTAATAATATCCGAAAATCGAATCTGCATTTTAGATGCGTTTTTTCCAACCGATTGGAACAAATTTTTTTTTACAAATCTGAACATATCCCATACCCAATTTTAACATATTTAACTCATTGCGTTTTTGAGTTATTGCATTTATATGTTTCTAAAGGAGAAGACCGACACACCATCAGCTCTTATTCGATTTGACTCAAAATTTAATAGGTTTCTATACTATAGATGTTAAATGTGTGTACCGAATATTATCCATCTAGCTCTCTTCGTTTTGAAGTTATCGTGTTAAGTGATATTCGAACAACCGGACAGGCGGACTTCCTCTGAATGGATTTTGCACAAAAGGATAGGAATCTGCAAATTTGATGTAAAGACCATATACCAAATTTCAACCGTGTAGCTCAAAGTGTTTTTGAGTTTTCTTTGTTACAACACACATAAATTGACATTTTCCAAAAATGTGTTTTTCGAACTCTAAAAGTATAGATTCATCAAAATCTCGCGTTCGAATTTTTTGATGATTACTGTACTATGTATACAAGAAAGTAAAATGGTTAATAGTATCCTTTTGCGAGACAAACGACATTCCCCGTCTAACTATCACTTGCACATTCATCTATTGTACGTTGGGAGGAGACAGCGTTTTTACTCGTGAAAAATAAACAATGGATTCCAAAATTGATTTGGTGCTGTCCATTAAATTTGTAAATTTATTTACTATGTAGATGTATAATTACAGTTTCCCAATCGTGGTCATCATATTTTTTTAGAATATTTTGTATATCTTATCTATATTTCAGCTCCTTTATTATCATATTTCTGTTCAAACTATTATTATAATATTAACTAACCCAGTAAAATCTCTATAACATTACTGTCCAATCATATGCAAAAACTATGAAGGAAATGATGTTTCATCAGAATGCATTTGGCTCTATTTTTAACAGACAGAGACTGCCAAATACCGTGTTTAAATGCGAGATGATGGTCTAATGCAGTGTGAGCTTATCGCGGGCGTCAATGGGTTTTCATTGGTAAATGACCACTATTATCCACATTACCGGTTGATGTCCACCGGAAATGAAGCACGGGGGCGTTGAGTCATATTCACGCTTACAGTGTCGTAATGGACTAATACATCGCAATGCCCTCTGGAGAGAGACGCGCGCTGTTTGATTCTCTCTCGAGAGATGATTGGGAGCGATGACGGGGGTTGCCCGGAGCGCTCAGTCGCGGCAGGGAAGTGGCGGAAGGAAGATGAACGTCCTCTCTGCGGAGGAGTGCTACAAGACCTACGAGGAAGGTAAGGAACGAGTTTTGAGTATATTTGAATTTTTTCTGCAATGTTAAAACAACAAAAAATGTTTAAGCATCTATTCTGAAACATTGCAGCAGTATAATTATATTTTAAAGTGAATTCGTTTGGTTTATTTTCACTTGACTCGACTGCCTCAGCCATTACGTTTTGTATTTAATGATTTTTGCATCATGCAGTTTCCAAAAAAAAAGAAAAAAAAAGTCTTCCCAAAAGCATTATTATGTTAATAAAAAAGGAAGGGCAGATTTTGCTGTGAAAATATTTGAAAATATAATAGTTTTTAAACTACCACCACTTTAAAAGTGGTAGGAACGAAAGAAGGAAAATTTTGACGAAATGTCAAAATTCGTTTGAATTTCATTACAGCAATAAAAAAAGCATTTTTATTAATTGAATTTAATATTAATGTTGCAAAATTTACTAAAATAGAAGAAAAAGACTGAAATGTAGTAGCTGTTTATGCTTGATTTATCTATCTTTATTTTATTTTTATGGTTTGTTTTTAACGAAAGGGAACGACGATGAGCACACACAAATATATATTTAATATCATCACAAAGATATATGAATTCAAATTCTATAACTAAAATTATGAAAACTAATGTTGAAAAAGTCTTTAAAGATTTGCTAAAATTAGAAAAAAATTGTATGGTAATAAAATTGATAGAATTGAAAAGCTAATTTTTTTAATGGTAAGTCTAAATAGCCTTTAGATGATAATGTTCTACAATATCACGATGAAAAAATATTTACATTTCGGTTAGGGTAACTAATAAAAACTCATTTAAAATTTTATAAACTTATCTTTAATGAGCTTCTATCATTCACGAAATAATTACATGTGAAATTTGGTGATTCTAAGTTTAAAGATCTATCCTGTAAAACACTGCATTCTGTTTGCACGTTTTTTTCACTATACAATTTGCAGAAAGTGTGCTAGTCTAAAAATAGTGCAATCTAAAATGTTTAGGTGGTAAAATGGTTTTGCTTGCTGCTATTTTATAGAAAATATCAGGAAAAATAACAGGATTATGTTTTTTTTTTCCTGAAATGTTTTGTTGGAAAAAACATTTTGTTTTTCAAACTGAAGACTCTTAATTGCATAACTATATCTAGTTTGGTTTTTAAAAGTACTTTAATTTCGCTTTGAAAATTATTTTACTTTTATTTTTTTTATCATGTTATTAGTAGATGGACCTTAAATGTATTTCTAATTTTGATTTTCCTTACCGTGCTCAGAAATTTTAAATTTTTGTCCGTTTGAAATAAAGCAATAACAAAAAAAAAAAAAAGGTATCAAACGTCACAATTACATTGATTCATTATCTTTAATTAAAATCCAAAAATCAGCCTTAGTATATAGTGTATTTTACATTTATATGTGATATTATTTGTAATTCATATGGAAAAGAAATTGAAGGTAAATTCCGAAACATTTTAGCATGATAATATTTTGGGCTATTCTATTTTTGTTTTATTTTTAAAATTTATAGTTATTTATTCAGCAGTGATAATATGCACACTAAAAAAAGTCTTAAATATCATCATAATGCCCGTGTGTGAGAAATAATGCCATATAATAAATTTTAAGTGTGCTGTATAATGTAATAAAAATATTTTAAATTATGTATTTAAAATATCTTTAAAAACATTATAATTTGATAAAAAATTACTGAAATAAAATTGATATCTCTAAGAAGATTTTTTTCAAATTTTAAAGTTGCATATAAATAATTTTGCCTAGTTTACATGTTTCGAAATTATTGTGCAAAAATTTAGAATTTTAATTAATTTTATATTAAAAATCTAATTTATTTTTTTTAAAAAACTTATCTTGATGCACCCATTATATCCAAAAAGTAATTCCAGATTAAATTTGGTTGCTCTAACTGTTTCCTCTAAAGAGCTTTTGCACAGTGTATTCATTATTCACCTTGCCGCACGTATGTCGCATGGCGTAATTTGTTAATACTACGCCTGCCTATAAAGATTATGATGCTAATATTACAAAACACACTGATCATCTTAAAATGGGGTCAATTCTCGTGACGTAGCAATTTCACGATGTAACTACGCATGCCATCAAACTACACATTTCCTTATTCTGTGCTGTGACGTCGCGTGACGAAATTTACAGATGGTAATGCCAATCTATAAAAGTTGCCATTGCGAATACCTTGCAAATTTTTTTTTTCTTTAGCTTACTGGGAAATTTAAAAACAGCAAAATTCTAAACCATTATGCAAATTCTTAGGAATTAACATTCAATAGTTACAGAATAGATAGTCCTTAGTTCCTTTTGTTGTCTGGATTTATTTGAAGGACAAAAAGTAAAAAATGACCGAGATTCATTGCTCTTTCTTGTTGTCGGATAAATTCATGTGTTAGTTAAAATTGAATAGAAACATAATTAGTAATGTGAAGGTTAGACTTTTTTTTTAAAAAAAGGAGGCTTGAAAATAATAGTATCCATATCAATAACTAGTTTTCTCAATCGATCAGCTGCTTCATAGGCAATATTGATTGTGTTTGATTTCAGATAAATTGATTTGATAAAACATTATGTCTATAATTCTGTGAAATTCTAAGACATTAAATCCGTATTAATTAAGTTTTATTAATTATATATATGAAACTTTCTTATGGAGTTCAGCCTCATAGCGTTATTAGAAGAGTAAATATTCTGTTCATTTATCTTCTAAATTTTGCAATATTGTAGCTTAACCTTTTTATTTGTCTTGTAAAGCTGCATGGATATTAAACATAAGCCTTTGTCTTCAGCTTTCAATAATAGGAGAAAAATCCTACAATTAAGTATTTGATGAAAAAATGAAAACGGTTTTAATTACTATACAACAACGTAATCTATTAATGGAAATTAAGGAAAAAATATTTTTAGGAAATTTTGTATGACTGTTTAGTTGATATTCTTAAAAAGAAATATTTTTATTTTGAAATGATGTAAATTAACTTTCATGCAATAATATTTGTGGAAGTTATCGAAGAATAAAGTAAAAATGTTGCTTAATTTTTAATTAAAATTTTAAAAAAACACTCCGAGGTGTACAGTGCCACTCTCCAAAATATATGTCCCGATCTGGCTTGAAGGGGGTCAACATACACGCACACAAACACACCTTACCTTTATTATTCGTGAGATTAGTGTATTTTTGTTTTAGCTAATATTAAAATAAAATAAAAGTTAACTGGGAAAATTTTAACTTTTATGTTTCTATACAAACAATTTTAATTTAAAATAAGAAAGGAACTATAAAAATATTTTTATTTTTATTATTTTTTTTTCAAAACGAGGTTGATTTATTTCCATGCTTTTTCATTAGAATTTATAAAAATTATATTTGTATAAATATTTTACAATTTTTTTCCTGAATTGCAGGTAAATTTTAACGGGTTGTAAATATTGTTAATTTTTTCGTTTTTTCATTCGAATTAAGAAAATAATATTTTTCGTATTGAAACTTGGATATTTTTAGGTCTATGAAATAAGCACCTTTCTTGACCCTCTTAAGTTCTATCAATAATCAGTTCATATAAACCGTTCCCTTTTTATTTTACAGATCATGTATTTATAGAAAATTTCTTTCAATATAAATAAAAGTTATATATAAAAATGACTATTAATAATATGAATTTTTTTAAAGTCGCTATTATTAATGTACTAAAGATAGATAATTATTTTTAAACAAAGATTTGGAAGGAAAAACTCATAAAATAGTTTGAATATTTGTCATATTTTTTAAAAACTTTAATTACATTTATAAATAATTTTCATCCTTAATATACGTTTTCGAATTTTCTTTTTTGATATATATTATAGCCTAATTGTATTTTTTTTAAAAATTTCATGCTTTTTCGAGGTTTTTTTTTCTAATTTTTGATTCAAATAATATTTTCTATTTTTTTATGTGCCAGTTTCGTATTTTTTTAATTATTTTTATGATTTTTTACCTTTAATATATTTTATAATTCATTGTCATAATTATTATGAAATCCTGGGATCAATTTTGTTTTTAATTCTTAATCAGATTGTGTTCTTTTTTTTCACAAAGCCAGAATTCCTTTTTCAGCTAAATGTTTTATGAAAATATTTAAATAACGCATTTTCAGCGAAAGTATATTACTGCGCAGAATTTCAGAATCTTAATGCATCTGAAATTGAGCAATCGGTTTTATAACAAACGAATTCTTAACAAGTATAGGGAATTAAATAAAGACGCTTAAAAGTAATATTTTTTATGTTTATACTTTCCCTTTTGCAAATTTATTATAACATGAGACGCAATCGATTGGATTTATTTAATTTATGTATAATCTTTACAGTTGACTTACTGGACTATTTAATCATTGACGTCTTAAATCGTAATATAATGACTTTTCTTGTATTAAGAAAGGTGGCTGCATTCTTTCAGGCAGAGATCTCAAATGCGGATCTTTAAAAAATATCTAACTTTTAAATTTCTCCAGCCTCTTCTTCTTTAAAATTCTTTAATATTTATGAGTAAACATTTCTAAGAAATTCATCTTAACTATTTTAAATTGAACCATTTTTTTATTCGTCATTAATAATAGCTTCATTTTCATGCTTTTTTCCCAAATTATAGGATTGCATAAATATTTATAGAATGAAAATTGAGTCGAAAAATTGTTGTCCTTGAATGAAGGAAGGATATGTAGAAGTCAGGAGTCCTGTGTTAGATAGACATATGCTCTTTTCGTTTTGGGTGTGGCCGGTGCTAATTTTTGACGCACTCTTCGTTGGACACAGACACACACATCATCAACATCATCGAAAAATCGACTTCGAATTTATCCATGAATCTCTATATTTATGATTTTCTATATTCAAAAAACGGGGCAGACTAGGAGTTCTCAAACTTTAAAAAAAAATACTGTATCTCATACAAATATATATATATATATTCCAATTAAAATTCTAAATGGCATACTTATAATTAAAACATAAAATATTTTATTTTTATATTATCTTATCCAATTCTTTAATACACTTTACATAATAAAATATAAATATTCAAAATTTAGATTTTAAAGATTAAATTTTAAAGATTAAAGATTAATTTAGATTTTAAAGATTAAAAGAAAATATAATACAAGCACATCATTTTGCATTAATTTTAAATACGTATTTAATCCTTTGACGAGTAATGGGACATATGTGTCGCACCTGTATCTATCAGTGTGTGATCTTTAAACCATAACCGTATAAGTTATATTAGAATAAAATCCCATCCACGAAAAAAATGCTTTGTCTGTTCGCGTGCCTGAAGACACAACAACTAAAGAAATAAGCAATGTTCTACAGATGAATACGGCGTGCGGTTTTATCAGAAGGATTGCTGACTTACTCAAATTTTTGATCAAATCTGTCAGTGAATTGACTATCTGTCAGTTTGTCTAAAACACAGTAATTTAACCACTCACGATGTTGTTTCCGAAATTTTCCCAAACCTTTTTTGTGTAATCCATAAACTTTTTTCGATTTTGTTTCTTCATTATTTTTATCAAAAATTATCTGACAAAATGGATTCAGGTTTATGCTAGTTTTGCGTAAATAGATTCTGTCAATTACGTAATTAAATAATTCTGTCACGCTCCAAATCAATTACCAGTTTCCTTTCGTAAATGATTCATCTAGCTTCTTTATTATTATGCGTTGTTTCCGATAGAAATTATCTTCTCTAGGCATGACTTTGAGAATAACATAGACCATATCCACATAGGTAAAAAGTATTTATCCTTATGAACTTACACCATGAAAGATTTTAGATATCTGCTTTTTCTAGTTTTGCTTCTAATTGATTTTATTTTGTATTTAAATTCACACTGATGATGTTCGTTTTGGAAATTCATTCCCGGATCGGCTCATAGTCTTCGCTTCAGAAATTCATACATTCAGCTTCATTCTTCATTTTTCTGTCATTCTTGGGCCAGAAGAAAAATTCTCAATAAGTATAATCAGCGCATTTCCGGAATTCTTTGTTAGGGCTAAACCTTCTTCCCATTAGATATAGTTTCTTTCTTTTTATTTTTTTTCTACTCTTCTGTGTGAACTTGAGAGATTTTTCACTTTAATTCGAAATTTGTGTACTCATTTTTTTCATACAGCTATATAAATAAATGTAGATTATTCGCAGGGGCTAATCCATATTCGTAATTTCACGGATATCCGGGGGTTGCTGTATCGTTAAATCAAAATATAAACGTCTCTGCCACCGTCTTTCATTTCATCTTTATTTTGGTGAAATCAACACCTCTTGGCCCATGAGCAGAAAAATGAAGGATTTCCGTATTTGAGAACGTACAGTAGGTGAGGTAGGAGCTATTTGTAGCAATTTTTGAAAAAAATGCTTATATATTTTGAAATAATTGCGTCTCCTTGATTGTAGATGCATAAAGAAAGATTTAAAGAATAATTATTCATTCATAATATGCATTAAAACATTTGACTATTATATGATTTTAGCATTAGAAAAGTTTTTTTTTTCAAAATCAGAACCGATTTTAGTGCTAGAATTTTTTTGTTGCCCGGATATGGGCAAGTTGTAACAGATGGGGCACACGTTGCATCAATGAAAACAGCAATATTTAATATTATTTTCTTTTTATCATTATTTTTTAATTAAGACACATACGATACTGAGTAATTACTATCCTTTTCCACAATTATAATAAATATCATCAAGTGATTGATAGCAAAATAACGATAAAATTATTTAATCAATCAACATAAAAATCATCTGCATAAAGATTGCAATTAGTTCAAGAAAATGATAGACAACATCCTATCGCGCACATTTTGTAACCAAATTTCACAAATTAAGTATTAGACTCCTTTTCCGTGATGAGAATTGTGCGCAGCAATGGTCTGTTTTTAATGTCTTATTTTCGGGACCTATTCTATCTTCAATTTCAATAAAAACCGTCAAATAGGTGGGTCTAGTCTATTCTAAATCTGTTGTTCCAAACATATTACAGTATACTCCCGAGTATCCGGTTCGCAACTATCCAGTTTCCGCACTATTCGACCTAGTTTTCTTTATCGTAATTAATCGAGGAAGGCAAGGCGTCGCATTGGCAACATTGCTAAGGCATTGAAAGAGGGTGTCTGCTACGATCCTCCTATTAAAATACGTGTCGTGTGCAAAATACAAGTTGTGACAGGAAAGGAGTAGCGTTCTGTTCGTTGTTCATTGTTTCGTCAGTGCGTAACGGACCTGAATTGTTGCCGCTGTTCCTGATAATAACTGCACAGGATGTACAGTATTCATAAATTGTACTTGGAATATGCTTAAAATTTTTTAAAAATATACCACAGGGAAGTGTACAGAATTCATGTTAAAATGTTAACACATTATATCCTTTAACTTCATTTTTCTCTAATAAATTCTTGCAGTGCAGTATATAAACATATATAAATTACAAGTAGAGAGCTTTCTATTGAAACTCAACACGTTACCGGCAACTCTTCTATATTTCATACAGCATTCATATTCTACGTGGCTTGAGATAAATGGAGGGTTTAATACTCAATAAGAACGAGGGAAAAAATGCCAGAAGTTTTTATATAAAAAATCACTGTTAAAATACTCAACAGAGAGTTTTGGTATAAAAACTTTGTCTTCTAATATTGGTGGGCAAAGAAATGAGTTCATAGAACTCTAGCATATCCAGCTTTTTCGTTATCCGACCTGTCCTTCAACCACATTAGGCCGGATATCGGGAGTGTGCTATACTTCTAGTGCGACACGAAAGTTTAAAGAGGGAATGCAACCACAGGCGCCATCTGCATCATTTGAACTCGGTTAAAAATTACATGATCTTCCTCAAAATAATCTTAATCTCAACGTTGCTACAAAATGGGATGTTAAGATAATATAGTATAAATATATATCGCCATCTCTACAAACTAGGGCAAAACCATGCTTCTTTATCAGTGTCTGTATTTTAGTATCCTATTCATCAACTTTTTTTCTTTTGTTCCTCTTGTCGGTTTTTTTTCCTTAATCCGCTGCCTTATTCTTTCTTTTACATTTTTGTTTTCATTTTTTATCAATTATATTGTGACATTCCTTTATCGTTTCTTTTTTCCCAGGTGGGTCAGTTAAGAAGGGAGATTTATTATTATTATTAATGAAGCGTTTATTAGATTCTTTCCGCTATGAATTCTTAGAAAAAGGTCCAATCGTTGAGGGTGCTTGTTAATACTTGGAATAGAGAATTGAATAGCATGGATGAAATAGAGAAATCTCGCAAGTTGTAATATGTTACAACTTGCGATATCGCATAGTAGCAGAAATTTCTATTGATTGCAATTAGAAAATAAAATTAAGCACTTTTAGTTTTTTTTATGCGTAGTATAGTAAAAATATAGTAATCGTAAAAAATTTCGAACTCAAGATTTTGACGAATCTCCACGTTTTAGACCTCTCTGAGTTCGAAAAACACATTTTTGGAACGACCAAGATAAGTCGTAAACGCTTTGAGCTGGATGGTTGAAATTTAACATAGGGTCTTTACACCAAATTTGTAGATTTCTATCATATGTTACGTAACCTCTGTTCTGAGGAAGTCCGTCTATTTGGCTGTTCGAAGATCATTTAACACGATAACTGCAAAACGAAGAGAGCTAAATAGATAAAATTCGATACACAAGGCAGATAACTTGTCGAATTTTGAGCTAAATCTAACAAAGGGTTGATTGTCTCTTGGTCTGTACTATCGGAGATACGTAAAAGTGATAATTCAAAAATGTAAAGACTTAAATATATCAAATTTGGTATATTATTTTGTGACTACAAGTGCAGTTTTGTATCAATTCTTTGTTTCAATTGATCCAGAAAATGCGTGTGTAAAGAACAAATTTGATTTTCGGTTACTATTCACCGAATGCCAGGGATTAATCGCCAAATAACTCGCCAAAGATGACACGATAGATTTCAGTAAAAATGCTAAATTCACATCAAAGGTTAGTATTTCGTAACAATTGTATGCCGATATCATGCAAGGTGTCCTGTAGCATAACAAGTTTATTAGATTGTATATGAGAAAGTTTTAGGGAGACCACACCTGCTGGTTTTAAAACTTAATACATAAGCAAAATAAATAAGCAAAATGTTTTTGAAAATATGAATTAACTTATTTTAAATCAATTATTTTTAGAATAAAAATATAAAGTTCAAAAATAATTTTGTTTTACTAACAAGCTAAAACAGTACCACATATTTAACTCACTAACCGTTTCAGCTGTTAACTAACATCGCTTGTAATACGTAACTTTAACTGGGACTGTCATAAAAACATATTTAGAGAACATTTTGATTAAAATTTTGAAAAATATCTGCATAAAGTGGATGTTATAACTAGCTTGTTATACTGTATAAACTTTTTAGTTTCTTCAGAAATTTAAATTTTATTTGTTTTGTAATTTAATTATGATGTACTTGCTTTTGAGAGCATTCAGTTCCAAAAGCTTGTTTTCATTAATCACCTTATTAATTGATTTTAACTTCTATTTCAATGCACAGTAATACTTCATCACAAAACATAATGGAAAAATTTGCCTTTGTCAAAAACATTCAATGGATTTTAACAAAACTTTTTGTGAAAATACCAAATCAAATTTGCGAAAGAAAATACAAAGAGAATGTTTTAATATAATTCAATTCTTTTTTTTATGAATATTATCTCATTAGAGATTTCACATTTTGATAAATTTTTAAATTTATTCGATGGTTTTGAATAATATGATAACTTGTCTTATTAACAAAACTAATTTCCCATCATAATTTATTGTTCCAAACGATTTATAAATATAAAGATGAATATTTTAATGTCTTTTATTCAAGTTACTGTTTTGTCCAATCTTGATGAAATTTGGGACACATGCTTTTCGAAACAAGAGAAAGATCTCTAAGTTTTCGTAGTCCTAAATTAATTAAAATTTCAGTTAATTAAAATATAATTTTGGTGTTTTTATCAATATCTTTCGTGATAATTATTTTATAAAATTGTTTACACCATTTTAAAATTAAAAAAAATTACCTTCTTAATAATATTAATTTAATTGTAGTACAGTTTCCAGTTAATTTTTTTAAAAGAATTTTAAATTATTTTTTTTATAATTTCAACATTACTATTATAAGAAATATTTAAATAAAATTAATTTCATCCAATTCATATAATTTGAAATCAAATTCTTATTTTTCACATCGTCATACGGACAATGTATTATGTTTTCATGCAATTATTCATTATTTTTTGGCTTTTATGTTTTATTTTATAAGCATCTTTTGTCGATGGCTTTGTTCATTAAGAATTTTTAGTCATTTAAAGATTTCATTTTTTCGCAAGCAAACAACATCTAAGCATCTTTATTCAAGCTCTCAAGTATTTTGACATCCACTAACTGTAACTTTTTCGCTCCTATGGGATAACAGCCTTTGTTGCTATATTCCTCACTGCTTATATTCAAGACTAATTCAAGACTTCATTTAATAAGTTTTGTATAGCAAAAATTTATCTCGAACTGACTACAAATTGATATTTTTTCTGCGAAACAAAGGTTATTCTCTTTTAGTTTTGCATTCTGATCACATATTTTTTGTTTATTTTAATTCCACAATTATTATAATTTGAGTTTATTTTCTTTTAAACAATTTGACTGAGAAAAATAAAAATAAATTTTTGTTATCCATGAAATTTATTATTTGAAAAAAATCAAATAGTTTCTGAAAATATTTTGAAAGATGATTGCGTTTTTATTTCAGGATGTTTTACCGTTTCAAAGCGGGAATTTATTTTTTTAAATTTATTTTTTGCTCAGTTTCATTAATTGTTTCAAATTTTGTATAGTTAAGCTTAAAATTTCATTATGATAGCTAGATTAGAATTTTTTTTTGCAAACTTTCCAAATGCCACAATTCAGGCAATTTCTATTGTAACCCTAAAAAACGAAAAAAGTTTCTTATCGGAAGAACTTCGGCTTTTTTTTGTTACTATACAAGATGACAGCCATTTGGCGCAAGTTTCAGGAATTTGGCGATATATATATATATATATATATATATATATATATATATATATGCATCGCATTAATAATCCGAACTATTTAAAAAATTTCGGATTTTTTTTTATTTTGTGCTAATTTTTAGGATTTTTCAAAATGGAGTCACAATTCCCCTAATTTCCGTACAACTTAAAGACACAGTATAACTACCAAAAATTTTTCCAAAAAATTTTAAAGTGTCAAACTGAGCATTATATTTAACACTGACTGATGTTGAATTCGATTCTTTGTTCAATTTAGAAGGCAAAGATTAATGCAGAGGATTAATTTCTATATGAACTTAATTTCCTATTCAATTAGTTTTATCAAAAAACAAAGGTACAATTCTAAATATTTAAGTATTCTATATTAATTGTTTAACAACTGAGAAAACAATATTCCTAGTGAACAAGCTGTTTGCCAAAGGCAGCTTGTCCATTATATTCTTATAAGGCATTTTAATTTCATCGAATTATATTTAAGTTTTAAAAATTTCTCCGTAAATTATTTTTTCCACCCTCCGAAGCGTATCTATTTCAAATTGGTCTATCTATTCAATTGGTATCTATTCCAAACGGTTTATCCAGAAGAATATCAACATATGCATACACACACGCACAATTTGCTTTATTATTATAGAATATTAATTCTAAAAATCTACCGATATTTGTTAGTCTTATGCAGTACTTGCTACTTAATGTGATCGCAAATATTGTGATCATCTTTTTATATTATCAAAAACCTCTGATCCCAAAACTTACCTACTCATATGTACATAAAATTATGAACATTGCATCATTTAATACTATTAGTTCTGAATAAAAACGTTAATCAATTCTCCATTTTCAATATTATTGTATTAACGATCGATGCGAGAAGCATATCTTGTTCAACTTGTGAAGAAAACGAGAGTCTTTTTTCTTGTGGCATAAGGTCCAATTTCTTTAGTCCGAACTAGATCCATTTGGATTAGTTTAAATAGGGTCAGATCTGGCTTGAAAGCTATTGAGCAGCCGTAGACTCCTGAAATTGAATTATAAAAGCAAAGTAGATATAAAAAAAGAACTGATTTGAGTGTCCAAGAAGAAATCCTTAACAGATTTATCTGAAAGGAGTTAATCTAATGGCTTCTTCTCTGTAAAATTTTGGGAAGTCATGAGTTTTGTGAGCACGACAAAGGTTGTAAACGCTGATGATTTCAATGGGATAAATAAATGCTTTGAATAAATCCCTCAAATAAACTCTGAAAAAAAGAGAAGCATTAGATATTTTGAAATGTGGTGTGGTGTCATTTTTCCTATGGGATGAGGTTCATATTCTTTAGTCTGAACTAGAGAAATCTGGATTAGTTTAAATAAGGTCAGGCCTAGCTTGAAGTCTGTTGAGCAGCCGTAGATTCCGGCGATTGAATTATAAAAGCGAAACAGATACATAAAAAAAAACTGATTTGAGTGTTAAAAACGAAATTCTTAACACGTTTATCTAAAATGAATCAACACAACGGTCTCTTCTCTATAAAATTTTGAAAAATCTTGAGTTTTGTGAGCAATACAAAGCAATAATAATTTCAATGGGGATAAACGCGTTGAAAATCCCCTTTCAACGAACGCTGAAAAGAGACAAGCATTAGATATTTTGAAGCGTGGTGTGCAGAATCATTCAACTTTAATTTATTTTATTTTTAAAATAAATTCAAGTATGAAAAATATATAAAAGAATTATTAAAAATAATTGCCGATGAGCAATAAGTAAAGTTTTTTTATTGTTATTTTTGAAGTTAATTATAGATAACTTTGTGGTAAGTTTATTTTCTTTGATGTAATAAAAATATAGTTGCATATCTACCCACTTAGAATATTGTTAGCAATCGACTAAAATTTTCAAATTTTTCTCGAAGTTATTACATAAAGCAGCAGCTACTGCAATAGTATAACTCTTATATCAACAAAGCTCTTTAAATTATATTCGATGCATTTTTGAGTCACGAGCACGATGTTTAAAGATTGAAGAGTAAAGTTTTGTCTCGTCAATCAGACACATCCAATGCAGTTAAAGAAACCACAAAAACGAATCCTGAAAAGTTTCCCCAGAACAGATACGTTCACATTAGAACTGAGTGTCTGAATAAATCTGCTGTAAGTGGCAGCGGTGGATTTAAAGTGGGTGACTGCTTTGTTTGGAATAAATCAAAAAATGCAGAAATGGCGAATTTCTTTTCCCCTCCTATTGTTCGAACATCTCGCCATTATTCGTCATAGTTAAAAGCTTTGCTAGAATAACGTGTTAAATTTTTTTTTGTAACAAAAGTTTATGGTCTTTTATTTTACAAAGTAGTTATTAATTTATTTCAATGGATTGTGTTTAAATTTCTTTCAACATTAGAGTGAGACTAGAAATTGAGAGAATAGAATAGCTAAATTATTTGAATTTGATGCGGAACAGATGAGGGAGAATGTTTTATTTTTGTACTATAAAATCGATTTAAAAAAATTACTTATTTTCTGCTTTTTAGCCTCTACTTTACAGATTTATTTTGACTATTAAGGAATATTGTTTTTCCTATTTTCTGTCAAATGGTGTCATATGTATGGAATCGACATTCAATTATCTTTAGAAAAATTTAGGCTATTATGTATTTTATATCTGACAGATGCGAACTAGGATTATGGATTTATTTATAGAATTATGCCCATTTGTCGATAATATATTAAATCAGCAGGAGTGGACCAAAGCTCTCTTCGAGTATTCGCTAATAAACTTGTCATGCCAGAGTAAGCCTTGAATAATACTGGCGTACAATAGTTACTAAATATTAACTTTAGGCGGGAATTTAGCATTTTTTCTGAAACTATCATATCATCCTTGGTGATTCTTTTGGCAAATAATCCCTTCTATGCGGTTAATAGTATCAAAAAGTCGTCTTTGTGCTTTAGACATGTTTTTCCTAATTCGATTGAAGCAATGATTTGACACAAAACTGCACTTGTAGCCACAAAATCCCATATCTAATTTAATATACTTGTCACTTTGTTTTTATAATTATTATATTTACATGTTTCTGAAAGTACAGGCCGACAGACAGACAACCTTTTGTTGATTTTGGTTCAAACTTTTACAGGTGTATACGTTGTAGATATAGTATACGCTGTAGATATGTACCGAATCTTATTTATCCAGCTCTCTTCACTTTGTAGCTATTGTGTTAACTTATGTTCAGACAACCAGACAAATGGCCTTCCTCTGAACAGATTTTACACAAAATTTGATAGAAATATTCAAATTTGGTGTAGAGACCATATACCAAATTTCATACGTTTAGCTCAAGGCATTTTTGAGCTACCTTTGTCACAGAGAGATAGACAGGCATATGGACTTTTTTCTAAAAATATGTTTTTCGAACTCAGGGAGGTCTAAAACGTGGAGATTCGTCAAAATCTCTAATTCGAGTTTTTTGACGATTACTTTACTTTATACTACGTACGCGAGAAAGTATAAACACCATAACGTGAAATTTTCGATCAGGTGGTGCGGAGTCCAAACCTTAGAATTGGAACTGAGTTTGGCATGATACTATTTGTGATTGATTTCAAACTTTCCTTAACCCTGTAACTAAAGTATTTAGAAAAAGTAGTTTAATTAATTCATTTTTAAAAGCACGCACTTGGTGAAAACAAGTTTCTAATCGAATAAAACTTTCGATTATAAATCTTTTTATATTATTGCTGTGAATGAAAATGGCTGATTAAATAAATTAGAAACATCAACATCAAAATTGTCGGCCCAAAATGCAATTTTCGACAAGCTATAAAAGAGAATCTGAACAGAGAAAAATATATGTTTATTAAAATTAAATTTAGATGAAACTGCGCTGTTCTCATCCAAAATAACAGTGAAGAATTGACAGTGCAATATAATAGTGGAGAATGCTATTAAGATATTTTTCTAAAAAACTGCACAGAACCGATATAAAATAGACATTATCTCTATATATAAAACTAAAACAAGTATTTATTTTGTATGTTCTTGAATTCCTAATTGATGGACAGATTTTCTTTAAATATCGTCTACAATTACTGAAAAATATAAGGAAGGTTTTAGTGAAGATTTCATAGCATTTCATTAATTAATTACGTATTAATTTAAAACATGCTTTCACTGCGCAAGCAAACAATATTGGAGACACCAAAGTTTTGTTTAATAAACTGAATTTAAAATTACTTCAATATCTAGCTTTTTCTTATATAATTACACAGAAAAATCAAAATCAAACATTTCTTTTACTTTATTGATACTGAAAAATGCTTCTAACTTGAAAATTGTCTTGATGTTTCTTTTTCTCTAAAAACTAATTCAGTACTTGGCTTCATGCATTTAATGGCGAATTTATATTTAAATTACCTTTTTAAAATGACTCTCAATATTCCTTCCAAATATCTATGTAGATACCTATTTAAGGTATAGGATCAGATTAAAGTGTATGTCATTTTTAAAATATTATTAATAACTAATGGGAAAAAAACCGATATAAAAAATGGTTTCCATGAAACATTTTCGCATATTTTGCAATAAAATTTTATTCTTCTTTCACTGTTTAAAATTGTGTGCTTGGGAAAGACCGTGAATGCTTTGCATATCTTTGATAAACAATATTTACGAAGTAAAAAATCTTTGACTTGAATTTAGCGTTTTTACTTAATTTATCGTGTGAATAAATATTTTGAATGTCTTTTTGCCGAAGATTGAGATCAAAATTGGACACGGAACTACAGTGATATAAGATAATATACCGAATTTCATTGATTTATATTACTCCCTTTGTGAGTTATTGCCTTTATGAGCTGTTCGAAAGCCAGTTAACACGATAATTATAAAACGAAGAGAGATATATAGGTAAAATTCTGTACACAGATTTAACATCTATAGTGTAGACATCTGCCAAATTTTAAGCTAAATCCAATTACGGGTTGATACTTTCAGAAACTGTACAGCCTGAAGTTTCAAAAAATGCAACGATTTAAGTATATCAAATTTGGAATAGGATTTTGTGACTACAACTGTACTTCTATGTCGGAGTTTTGTTTTAATCGGCTGGGAATAAAGTGTCTAAAACACAAATTCGATTTTTGAAGACTATTAACAGCATGCCAGGAATTAATCGCCAAATTGTTCGGCAAGGATGATAGATTTATTAAAAATTCTAAATTCATGTCAAATTCATTGTATTAATATTTCGTAACTATTGTAAGTCAATGGCATGTAAGGCGTCTTCGGCATAACAAGTTTATTAGGGATAATGCGAGAAAATTTTTGGGGGACCACTCACACTTTTTTTTTTTTTTAGTTGTGTTCATTTTTAGTCGGCCAGCCAGAATGAGATTTCCTTCGAGAGGATTTCTTTTGAAATTTGATAGAAATCTGCAGATTTATTCTAAAGTTCATAGACCGAACATCACCAGTCTAGTTGAATGCGTTTTTTAATTATCATATTCACATACATACAGGCATAATGTCAAAAATGTGTCTTTCTTACTCAAGGAATCACACAATTTGAAAATTCTTTGGGGAAATAGATATTCTACTTTTAATTAAAAATAAAGTTTAAAAAGCCTTACAAAGGTGTTGTGATTATTGATAATTTAGATAAACATTTTACATTAAAAACAGTTTTACATAGCTTTCTATTGTTGGATTTGATTTATAATAATTTAAACCTTTGCTATAAATATTAATATCAATCACATTTTGTGTGTGTGTATATATATTTGAATTATTAAGGAACTTGCAAAATTTTCTGGAACAATTGTGACATCTCTTCAAGAAATGACAAAACCAATTAAAAGTCCTTTACTGTAGTCTTCACGTGATTTTAAAGCGATGACAGAGATGGACGATGACTTTAATGATTAGGTTAACATTATTAGTTGAAGTTTTAGGTAATTCCAATAGGTGGCTATTTTGGAAAGTTTGGCTCGAAGTTGTGTGAAAATTAATTAAATCACAGAAAGAGCATGTCAAATTAGTGCCGAGGATTTTATTAATTTAGAAACTGATGATAAGCTTAATTAGGACTGCAATAGATAAGAAATTACTGATTCAGTATCTTGAAGAGGTTCGCGAAGTTCATTGGTAGAAGTTGAAACAGTGAAGTTATTGTAATTTGAATCTGAAAGGCGTGGATAAAACAATTTCGTCCGCATAAAAGAAGTGACATACTTTGTTTGCAATTATTTTTAACAATTTATTACAATAAAAGAGTTGATAAAATGTATTCTTACAGAAATTCCAAAAGGCATTCATATAAATAAGTGTGAAATTGAAACTTCTTAAAAGTTTTTTCACTTCAGCAAAACTTCACACGCACGCACGCGCGCGCACACACACACACACACACACACACACACACAAATTCAAACTGATGTTTTTGCCAAGCCTCTTATTTATTGAAAATAATGATAATGTTTAATTTCAACCAAATATCTTATACATCTCAACCAAGTAATTTTAAGCAACAAATTATGATAGACACGGAGTTATGTTATTTTAGTACTCCAAAACCTGTTCTGTTAACAGTGTACATGAACCTTATAATGGAGGGTAGTCCCATGATATCATAACTGTGAGGGTAGTCTATTTTCATGTTTCGCGGCATTGAAATTTCACTTTCTTATTCTTCAATCAAATTACACAGAAACATAATCTGTCCTCGTTTATTTTCAACAATGGAAGAAAATTATATGATTAAATATTTCATAAACAATGAAAATCAAATTAATAAAAAAATTAATTCCAAAAAGATTAGAAATAAATTTCATGGCAATTAAATAAATATCTAAGAAAAGATATTTCAAAGTAGTTTAAAAATAGTATTAATGCAATAATATTTAAGAATGTTATTGTGGAAAAATTTAAAAATTTGTTTGATTTTTAATAATTTAAAATAACAACAAAACAACAAAAAATCAATGCAGGACTCATATTCTTCTCTCTACACTTTCTGTTTACAGTTACAATGTACACGAAGTATAGAGGAAACATTGTAATCGTCAAAAAATTCGAGCTTGAGATTTCAGATCTGCCTCAGTTCGAAAAACACATTTTTGCATAATGTTTGCCTTTATGACTTTGAACAAAATGCTTTGATATAGACAGATGAAATTTAATATATGGATTGGAGGCCAAATTTGATGATATCTATCAAATTTCGAATGAAATCTATTTAAAGAAAGTCTGTCTGTCTAAGTCTTTGAGTATAAATGAACTCAATATTTACAATAACTAAAGAGCAAGATAAATAAAATTTAATAAGCAGATTTATAACAAAAAATATAGACCCATATCAAAGTTTGAATCAAGTGTATTCAAGAGTTGACCATCTGTCGGTTCGTACTTTCACATGTATGTAAACGCAATGATTTACATCAATGTAATTCAACATATGATTTTGTGACCTTTCCGGAATGTATAGTTCTGTGACAATTTTTTTTTCAATCGGGCGGGCAAAGGACGTTCAAAATATATATTCGCAGGACAGATTAGTAAAAACGCTAAATTCATGCCAAAAATCTGCATTTGGTAATTCTTGTTCGCGAATTTGCTGAGGGGGTGGGGGTGGGTAGATAACACCTTTATTGGAAAATATGTGAGAAAGTTTCAGGTTTATTATTATTAGATGCTTAAAAAATTTCGCTTTGAAAAAAAAATGAAATGTGAGTTTTTTATTATTTCAGAAAAAAATTTAACTTTTTAAACCGTTATTTTACTTAGTGCATTGAAGAAAAATAGTTAACAAAGTTTATCTCGCCCGTTTTGTCCAATTTGAAAAATTCAAATCTTGAGAATGCTACCATTATGAATATTTGATTTGTCAGTGCTTCTGAAAATTTACGAAACAGATGGTCTAAAAATGAAACAAAAAGGAAACTTAGACGCGTGAAGATGCTCGAGGTAGGATCTGATCATGCGCATATTTTCCTCTTCTCTTTCTTTTTTGTTTCTTTTATCTTTCCATTTGAAGGGTTTCCGTTTATTAAATCGCTTGAGAGCCCCTCTCCTACGCAGATGGAGAGAGAAATATATCTCTTCCTCCCTTCCAAATAATATATATACTTTTTTAGTGTTTTTTCCCCTGAGGAAATCTCTCAGGTTTCCTACCAAATGTTATACACAAGATGTTAAACACAGATAGAAAAATATTTTTTGTGAATTTTTAAAGGCGTGCTTGTATAAGCCAGCCATAGTGTAAAATGTTGCGATTTAATTTTTATTTATAAAAATAATTTAATTTTTATTTATACAAATAATTTAATTTTTATTTATAAATAAAGTGTTAAAGCGTTTAAATCGGCTGACTTTTTGCTTACTTCTTTTATTGATATTTCAGTTACGGAATAAGAAACGGTGGTTGTTTATAGAAAATGATGCGAAATTTGGTAGTTTAAACATTTTAAAAGTGCAGTGATAGAGAAGTGAAAATGAAAAATGTTCTTTTTTACTTTCTCGTACATGAAGTATAGAGAAAGTATAGTAATGGACAAAAAATTCGAACTTGAGATTTTGACGAATCTTCACGTTTTACACATCCCTGAGTTCGAAAAAGACATTTTCGAAAAATATCTGCCTGTCTGTCTGTGACAAAGACAACTTTAAAAACGCTTTGAACTAGACGAATGAAATTTGGTATACGGTCTTTAGACCAAATTATCCTATTTCTATCAAATTTTGAGGAAAATTTGTTAAAAGTTCCTTTGAATATAAATTAACACGAGATAATTACGAAACGAAGACAGCTAGTTAAATATTATTCAGTACACGGAATTAACATCTATAGGGTAGACACTTTTCAAACTTTGAGCCAAATCCAACAAGGGATTAACCGTCTATCCATCTATACGCATAGAAATATGTGAAAGCTATAACTCAAAGAGGCAATGAATTAAATATATCAAATTTGGTATGGGAATTTGTGGCTACAAATTAGTTTTGTGTCAAATATTTTTTTCAGTCAGTTAAGAAAAACTTATCTATAACACAAATTGAAATTTTGGATACTATTAACCACATATCAGAGATTAATCGCCAATAAACTTTCCAAGAATGGCGTGATAGATTCTGTAAAAATACTAAATTCATGCCAAATGTTAATATTTCGTAACTATAATACGCCATTGCCATGCAAGGCGTTCATTGAGATAACATCTTTATTAGAGAGCATGCGAGAAATATTTGGGGAGAACACTCCCGATGGTTTTAAATTCCTGATGCGGATAGCAAATAATGAATAATATGCTGTATACTCATGTATTCTAATTTATATAAACGAATCGTGAGACGTAGTTCGACTACAGGGGTGGGGCCAGATTCTGTATTGCCTTGTACCCCAAGCTTTCTACATTATATTGAATACTTTTTTTCATTTCTTCTTTCATGGCTCATAGAGCTAGCAGGACACAAAGAACGTGTTTTGGAAAAATGTACTGTAAAAATCTTAAGACGTGTCGTTCAAATAAAGGAATAAATTTAGGGTTTGCAATTATTATTTCGTCTCTCGAAATTTCTACATCATGTTGCCGCATAGTTTCTACATCATACGCCTACCAAATAAAATCGCCGTCGTTCAATCGGCAGAGGATCTCATTTTTGATTGGTGAATCCAGGTTCGAATCCCAGTCATGATTTTTTATCCGAATATTGAATTCGTTTATTTCAATTCTTATTTATTGTTTATCTAAGATCTGGAATGTTCCAGATCTTTCCTAAATATTCAGATTGGATTGTTCTCGAACATTTTATATGTATATATATTTAAAAGCTGAGTCCCATTAGTGATGGATAAGTTCACAGTCTCGTTCTGTTGCGAATTGCTTCGTTCTAATAGCATCTTCTTTACATCTTCATGACAATATTGAATAAATTCTTTTATTTTTTACATATTGGTTTTGAAAACAAACAATTCACATAAAATGTTTTCTATACATATTGTGCTTCATGTTAAAATAACCATGAGACATGCATTTCGGAAATAAGAGAATAGTTTAAATTTCGTAATAACGTTTTTTTTTTTTTTCAAAATTTTTACATTATGTTAAATAAGTTTCTACATATTTTTTTTTACTTCTTTGCTTAAATAGCAAATAATATGTTTGCAGAATTTTCAATACATATACATAGTACTGCTTTTTAAAAGAATCTTGGGTTATACGTTTCAAATAAAGCAATAGATTTAAAATCTGTATAAATTTGATTTCGGAATCATAGAAGTTCCGTACGGCTCTTCGAGCTGAGATGATTTCGTTTTGCCCTCTCTGTGATTGGATTTCCAGTTTAAATTTCTCTACCGAGCAGGCGAAATTTCCATTTGCAATAGAATGGAAATAGGGTGAAAGAGAATCTAAGCGAACAACTCTGTGCGCCTCTAGTTTTAACTTTATTTCTCACGATAAAATGGATTATGGATAAACGCTGGTAAAAGCTGGGTTTTACAGAAAGCCAAATTATTAGTTTATAATAAGTGGCAATAATTCAATTTTAGAAAGAAATGTCGATTTGAAAACAAATGAATTTTCCTGAAATACAATTGAAGGAAGAAGGAAAACTTGAAAATAAAATCAAATCGGTAGTACGAAATATTATAGGATGATAATATTTTATGTTTGATTCTTTTATCTTTATTTTTT
>JAPMOR010071052.1:43634-94927 GCA_026543865.1 Argiope aurantia
TGGATTAGATGCATCAAAGGATGCTAATTTTGGATTAGATGCATTTTTCCATGTGAACGTCAGCACATAATTCAATGAGCTAGATAAATGAGATGTAATAATTTCCGCACGTTCTGTTTATAGGTGGTGAAAATGGCTGTCCAGCTGCATGGGATAGTCTCTTCTGTTGGCCTCCTACCGCCGCCGGAAGTACCGTCTCGCTTCCTTGCTCCTACATCTTCCCGTTTCTGAGGCAGGACAATGCGACAGGTGGGTAGATTGTGTGCATTATATTAAATTCAGGTAACTTCTCAAAGCAATAAACGACAAATTCGAAAACAGAAGGATTTTTCATTTTCTTAAAATCTGACTGTTGAAACATGACTCGCAGATATACATTTCAATTTTAATGTGATTATTTCATCATTGATTTCACTTCATGACCATTTTGTAAAAGTAGATGTAAAAAACTCATTAACTGGATATGTATAAAAGTGGTCATCATCATCATTAAATTTTCAATAACGTTCATGTTGATAGCTTGAAAATGTCATTTGCAATTTTTATGCATATAAATTTTTTTAGGATACATCCTTCAAGGTTTCTGCTTATATTTTTAGTTGATCTAAAGTACGTATTATATTTTATTTTATTGCCTGATTTGGATTTATATTAATTTTTTTGTAGCTGTCGCCTTTCGTATTTGTGACTATGAAGGTAATTGGTCAAATGGAGGGTGGACCAACTACAGTGAATGCGAAAAGCTGGAAATTGAGGTGAGTTGCTCTGTAATTTTTTTAAATGATTGAATGCATTTGTAGTTATGGAGAAAATGAGTCGGCAGCTAGAAACATTTGCTCGGCATCTACAGCAAATTAATATAGATGGATGTTTTAGTTATTTTTGAAAAATGAGATCCATTTGTTGAAAAATAAGTATCTATTTTCAGGAAATAAGGAAATATTTTTAAATAACTGACGTTATTTTCAGCTTTGTCTTCGTATTTCTATTATTTTCTGAAAAAAAGTTCTAAAAATTACTGTGAAATGTCATTTTAAATTTAAACAATTTTGAAGCAGCTATTTAAATACACTTTTTGCAATTCGATAAAATTCAATAAAATATTTGAATTTAACCCATACACTTTCAATAGTGCTTTCAGTTATTGGAAAATAAAAATCGATATTGATTTTATCTCAAACTTGCAGTATACCATGTAGCCAATTGGCTGCACGTTTTTATTTTTATTTATAAACTTCATATGACTGTTCAAAAGGGAAATATTGAGTGTATTTGTAAAAACTTTTTCTCAATGCCTTTTGATGAACATTTGTAGCAAAGAGCGATATATGGCAATAACGGTACTAGAATTAGATTTAAACTAGACACTTGGAAAAAAATCAAGAAAGTTGCTGCATGAATAATTTCTGCTATTAAAAATACCATCAAAATATGATTTTTGCATTGCGAAAAAATGTATTGATAAAAAGGAACCTTTATTTTTATAGCAAAATCGTTATGTATAATGTGATTTGTGTCATCGGAATATTGTTTATTTCATAATACAGCCATGGCACATTTTACTTATTATTTTTTAAAATTTCACGAAAAAAATAATTACAAATTTTTTAAACAATTTTTTTATTTGTAGTTATACAAAACTCACATATTTTTTTTGTAAAAAAAAAATGCATTTTAAGGTGAAGATTAGCTCTAGTTACGATCCACTAAATATTTCACCCTGATTAACATCGTCTGTATTTGGCATCCGCTTTATTTGTCATATAGATTAGCAGCTGTTATATCTGAATATAGGATGACAAGTGAGTGGAGTTAAATCGTGTGACATCGGAGTAACACGATTCATGCAACAGCGCATTTTATAGAATATCTAATAGCACGCTGTTTTCACCTTGTGCTGTGATGTTGCATGCTTTTTTATTCTGTTGAATTCCAGACTGATATTAACGTCATCCGTTTGATGTACATTATATGATTATGAATTGATCCAAATTTGCCACCACACCATTGACATCCACGAAATACGGCTATAATCGACATCCATCTACGATATATTTGGCTTCATCGAGAAATCATTTGAAAGTTATTTAACAAGATTTGATAAAGATAAGATTCGGAAGCAAAAATGTGATCACATGGCGATATGCACTTTTGTTTAAATATATCTAACAAGCACGTTGCCTTACTTCGTGCTATGATGTTGATGCTATGATTGAGTAGGCCCGTTGTGTGTATGCATTTTCATTAATATGAAATTGCAGTATTTGCCATCACTCCACTGGCATCCACGAAACGCATAACGATGTGATATGTTCCATCCAGATTATGTATCCGACTTCTTCAAGAAATTAATGGAAAACTGTTTGATTTAAAACAAGATTCGGAAGCAGAAAAGGGATCAGATGATGATGTACACTTTTGATATGAATTCTGTTTCAATGATAGCACTATGGAAGAATGAATGCTGTACTAAAAGGGACTCTCTGAGTGCGTAATTTTTAAAAAATCAGTATTTAGATCGTGATGTTTGCAATTAAGTTCAAATATTTTTCAAACAAAATGAACTGATGCGATATGTTACACGACAACAATATGATATAATAAAAATCTGTAATTGTAAAAATAAGCATTCTAAACTGCGAAAAACGCGAGATGCAATAGAAAATGGATTGATTGCCAACCTGCAGAAATCGTGGGATAAGCAGCTGGAGGATTAGGATTTTGAAATAATTAATATTCTTGCACTTATACATTACATTTTCTGTGTGCTTTTATCTGTTCTTTTTCTTCCATTGACATCAACACAATTAAAGTAAAATATCCGATTCATTGATGCAAAAAGGTTATTTCAAAAAGAGATGCACGATAGTTGTTTTTAGATCAATTAAATTTCGCAATTGCAGCTCGACAATTTCCTTGTATCATGCAAAAGTCTTCATTCCAGTGTTGTAGCAAAAATCGATAGACGTACAAAAAATTCAGAATTTTCGGTTTCTTTCACGTCTGAAGGTCGGAAATCTAAAGAATAGTAGTTTCTTTTGACGGACAAATGACCCTAGGCGATCATCTAGATTCACCTAATGATAAAAATCGTCTTTGATGTGTTGGGGGGGGAAATGTAGGGCACAATTTTTTTCCCTCTCAAAAAAATAAATTGATAGAAATTTTATGATAGGAAAGAAGATGTTCTATTCAATTATTGTCCTTTGAAAAATTATTGTGTGTAATAACGAACCGAAATTTTTAGCCACCACCATTTATTTACATGTTTAATTTGGCCTCATAAAAATATTTTTTTGTAGGAAATGTTTTTTGTCATTTTTTTTCTGTTTTCAAAACTATGTTTTAAACTCATTACATATTTTCTAATATTTTGAAAAAAAATTAATGAAACAATTCATCTATCCCGAGGTGTAAAATGAAATTTTCATTAATGTTAAATAAATGAAGATAAATAGAAAATCTTATTTTTAAATATTTTTAATTAAATATTTAACTTAAATTGAATTATACATTTTTCTTACATTTATCTTTATAAATATAGTGGACTCCCGAGTATCCGATTCACGACTATCCTACTATCCGGCCTAGTTTTTTTTTATTGTAATTAAACGAGGAAGACAAGGCGTTGCATTGGTATTTTCAAAAAAACTAAAACTTTAAGTTTTGACTCTTACTTTAGGGTTACCTTTTTATATCTGTGTAGTCATTTATCAGAGAAAAATAAAATCAGTTTGAGCCAATTTTCCTAAGGATTAGGACCTACAATTTACTTTAAAGTTTTGTTTTAGTTTCCTGCTTTTAAGTTATTCATTACAGAATTTATGTTAAAATGGGAGCAGTTTATATCCTTTAATTTATTTTTTCCTTAATAAATTATTGAAACGTTCTGTATAATATATAAATATATACAAAATACCGTATAGAGCCTTCTATTTTACCTCGACAATTTACCGACAATGGCTTCTATGATTCACTTGGCCATGACCACGTTCACATTCTACATGGCTTAAGATAAATGGAGAGCTTAGTACTCAATAAGAAGTGAGAAAATATTTATTATAACAGTGAGTTTTGGTATTGAAACTTTGTCTTCTAATATTGGTGGGCAAAAAAATAATAAAAATAGTTCATAGAACTCCAACCGGCTTTTTTGTTAACCATATGCCCTTCCGCCACATTTGACCAGATATTTGGGAGTACCAGATACTGTACTACTCATATATATATATATATTTGGAGTGATTATAATCAAATCCGTTTAATTTAATCGCAGGAAAGAGATCCAGTCTCGCCATTTGCCATTAGCATCATCCTCTTGACAGTCTCCTCAATCTCTCTGATCTCCCTTTGCGCAGCTCTCGTGGTTTTTTCAACATTCCGGTGAGTTACATTCTTTATATTGTATCTTAAAAGTCGTTATACTGAGTTCTTCTCTGATGTCGCGAATAATGAGAAGACTTGATAATGATGATGATTTGATTATAAGTCCTGACCATAATTTAAGTCTAATGTTCACTATAACTATATATATATAATATAGGTTGTAATCCATTCACTATTGCATAAATTATGCTTATAATTCTAATCTTTATATTAACATAAATCCTGACTATAATTTCGACTATTTTCTAAATGTCCTGTTAAAAAGGCCTGTACTCGATTTAAACAACGTTAAGTGGTGAACTTGAAAATTCGCAGAACATAAAATGAAAATTAATCATAGTGCTAAAGCTTTTCAGTTCTCTAAGAGAACTATTTTAAATTTGGTTAGAATCTGTAATCTAATCAACAAGTACTAGCTGTTATATCTGGATAATACAACAGCTAGTACTTGCTAACTGGTAAAATACTAAAGTGTGATTGAACTAGATTACTCACCAAGAAAATATAACAATTTTTAGCTATTCTTAAAAGTTTGAAAAAGTTTGGAGTTTTCTAAATAGTGTCTCAAACCGAGGTTACGGTTTAAGGTACTGGGTAAACTGAGGTTGAAATACAGAAAATTCTTTTTCAGATTTCTTTTTTATCTTTTCTACATTTCTTCTGAAAAGATAGCTTCAGAGACAATAATTATGCTGATAACCAAATTTTTTATTCTTTTTGTGATATTTTCTGAGAATTTCAGTCATTTTCAAGTAATAATTTTATATTTTTTTATAATAAGTAATAATTTTATATTTAATTGACGACTGGTTTTAAGTATATTTTTATTCTGTTACAAAGAAACGTGAGAACTGTTTTGGGATGACTGTAATTCTGAGCCATGATCAAATGACTAGAGGATATTTATTTCCTGACATTCTTTTCTCTAAGCTTCCGCTCCACACAAACAGAAGGACATTCGATCCTAATAAATTTGACTCGTGTATGAGACTTGTTTATACGGTGGTCCTTCAATGGGATCGGACTTCGGATCTGGAATCTGAAGCCGAGACTTTTTTGTGGATTCAATAGACATTTCTTAAACTCTGAAGCAAATACACCAGAACAGAGTGATATGAGATCGTGCCAGATTGGAATGGAGATATCCAATGCTATTTTTGGTTATACAAGCTAAAAATGGAAACCAGCATTCCTTATTGTAACTGCTCATTAGCTGTATGTTATGTTTTCCTGTCTTTGAGTGTGTAACGTGTTGGCTGATGAAAATGCTTTGGCATATTCTGATTCACATTCCCCTCTCATTCACCAGTACTTTGCTTCGAAAGCATTTTTGGCAGATGCGTACCGACATAATGTTTTAAACGTTTGAAATTTTGCAATGAATCTTTTTGTAAATTGCACTTTTTGCCATTGAATTAGAATTACATTGGAACGAAATAGGTGCGTTACGGAAACGATTCGATTCTGATCAAATTGATTAGAAAATACAATGCAGGATTGAAACTGGATTTTTCCTTAAGTTATAAATTGTGTTATTGTATTAGAATGACCAAATTATAGAATTCAAAATCTACGATTGAATAAGCTATGTTGCGAGCCTCGATAAGAGTAAAGGTCGCAAAATTAACGCAAGATTTGAATTTACCGTCAAAGTGTTGGCAATCGCATTAAAAAAAATCGTTTGGCAGCTGTTAGTTTAGGATTAATAAAAATGGAGCATTACGCAATAAAACAACGTGTTTTCATCGTTGAACAATATTTCAAAAACAGTGAAAATCTTGCGACCACAGTTCGAAAATTAGAGAATTGGTTCTCTAGATAGTGTTATTTAATACACTGGGTTTCTTTTCATAGGGTTATTTGAAGTCAAAGGTCTATGCCAACACACCCACAAGCACGTGTGCATTGAAGGAGGAAATTCAACGCTGCATCAATGAAATTCAGCCACATTTATAAAAAATGGTATTGGAAAATTTTGACGAAAAAGTGTATATGTGCCAGCAAAGCCGTTGAGGCCATTTGTCCTATGTGTTATTCCATACATAACCCTATTCTGTGTACTTTATGATTCAATAAAAGTATAACAATTTAAAGAAAAATCAGCTGTGTTTTTTATGTAATTCAAATCTTGCGTTAACACGTTATTCTATCGAGTAGTTCAATTTTTACTAACCCTAAACTATCAGCTGTCAAATGGTTTTTTAATAAGGTTGCCAAACCTTTACTGAATGAATGGTGACAAGTTGCGTTAATTTTCCCTTTATTTAAATAAAATAGATTGTTTGCTAAAGATATATTTAGGAATTAATATTTCGCGTATGGAACGTTATGTAATAGTCAAATTAAATTTTGTAGTTGTGAAAAAGTAGAGTTACTGTTTAATATTTGGATGGATTGAATGAAAAGTTGTTGGAAATACAGTAAGCAGTAAGCAATAATGCAATACAGTAAGCAATAATGCAATAGCCTTTAAGCTATAATTTGCGCAAATTTCAAATTAATATTATTTTTATAAATGATATTTTTTTAAACAAGACATTTCTCCCACCTATATTTCTCATTTGTAGGAGTTTAGAGTGCCCCAGGGTCCGCGTCCATCGCCAGTTGTTGCTGTCCCTCCTCCTGCATGCTTTTATGTTGATCGGTGTTGCCGCAGCCGGATTGCATCCTGCTCAACTCCTGCGTCATGCGGTAAGTACCTTGAATTAAATGTACTCCGAAGGCTTGAAACATAAGGTGTTTATGAATATAATATTTGCAATTTAGGCGCAGTAGACAATATGAATGTTTCATAAATATATATAGTACGATTATCGATAATTCCCTTAGCATGTTTCTCAAAATAAATAAATAAAAAATAAAAATGAAACCAGCGGAAGTTGCTTTCTCGAAACTTTTTCGCATTCTCTCCGATAATGCTCTTATCCTTTTTTCTCTGTATAAAATTTTTGACCGTGGATAAGCCTGCGAATATCTTGCATGGCATTGGTGAACGATAGCTAAGAAATATAGATCTTTGACATGAATCTACGATTTTTACTGAATCTGTTGTGAGAATGTGTATTTTGGACACCTTTTTGGCAGACCGGCACCAACATTTTAGACAAGACTAAGGTAAAATAACGAATTTTGTTGATATATGTCATTGTAATTATGTGTTATTGTGTTTACATGCATGTGGAAGTACACACCGACAGGTGGTCAACAGTTTAAGGAATTTGGTTCAAAATTAGATAAGTTTCCATAGTTTAGATGCGAAACCTCTGTCCTTAATTTTATTTATATAACTCTTTGCGTTTTATAGTTATCGAGTTCATTTGTACTCGAACAGTCAGACAAACGGACTTCTTGAGAATGGATTTCATTTAAAATTTAACACAAATCTACAAATTTCACCATAATTCCACATACCAAATTTCAGCTATCTAGCTAGAAAGGTTTTTAAGTTATCGTGTTCACAGATAGACAGATAAGCAGACATAATGCCAAAAATGTATTTTTCGGACTCAGGGAAGTCTGAAACATTGGAGACTCGTCAAAATCAAGAGTTCGAATTTTTCGACGATTACAATAATAACCTCTTCGTATACGAAGAAGTAAAAATTGGTGTAGCTAATTGGTAACATTGCTAATGTAAATAATACCAGGGATATCTGATTACCCTTTTACATATAAACTCTTTTACATTTTATAAGGAATGTTATAAATACACTGACATTTTATTTCCATAATGTTCCTTAAAATATGTGTTTAAAGCGTCTACTCCCTCATCCCTAGCCTATTACAAAATGCGATTTAATTCACGTTCTGATTCTGAGAAACAATTTATTGAAATTACTAATAATATTGCTTTGTTGTTTGGCAGGATTGGCTCTGCAAGACATTGCTCGTTCTCAAGACATACAGCGCCATGGCCAGCGTCCACTGGATGTTCGTTGAGGGCCTGCTACTGCATGCTTCTGTCACGACTTCCGTTTTCGACAGGCACGCTCCTTTCCCCCTCTACTATTCTTTAGGATGGGGTGAGTATTCTACGCCTATACAGTCGTAAAAAAGCTGGATAGGCGGTGCCCTAGATGAATACTGTATTTATTTTGCTTGTATAGGTATGCTAATATTTGTAAGTACATTTATCGTCGGATGTGCTCAGCATTTTGCTCTCATAAATTTTTTCATTTATCGATATTGAGGTAATCATTTCGTTGCGTAAAGGGTAGATTATAGTTTTATCGGTTCCTTAATAAGAATCGCTAAAGGTTTTCCGAGGATTACTAAATATTTCTTTTACACTTCGTGTAATGACGAATCAAGGTTTAATCCTTTCATGGCTAAGCGAAACATTTCCCACCATTTTAAAATTAATGATTGTCGTGCTTAATTATAATTTAACAGTCACACTATTATTACTTATCTGCATTTTTTTCTACAGAATGTTCAAAATAGAACGCATGTCGGTTTCAATTATATAAATGGAAACGCAAATTGGAACGTATAATATATATTCTGTTGGTTTCACTATCCTGAGACTACTATTTTTCGTCGATGGACTGCTATTTTTCGAAGGATGAGCGCATTTCCGGAATTTTTCGTCACTCATTGACTTTGACTTCCACCCTTTAGATACTTTTAGGTTAAATTATTTTACACGTGTGTGTGAATATTGTGTCGCTTCTGACCGTATTATTTTATTTTAATTCAAAGTTTATTCATTTTATTTCCACGAGTAATCCGAGTGTATTTTATTGTTAAATGCAAACATCTCCTTTTTTCATCGTTCCTTTCACTCCTATTTTGTCGAATTAAACCCATCCTAACGCATGCGAAAAAGCGCTGGAGTTTTAGAATCCGTTGGCAAACAATATTATGCGCAGTACCCATTTTTGCTTCACGAAAGAAATTGCCTGACAGAATATCATAATTAACATATCATTTGTATAGTAATTTTATTTTATAATTTTGTACTATTTTAATTAACTTTTTGTTATAATATACCAATAAATAAAAAGCATTGGATAATAAACCAACCTATAATTTGTGTTACCTTTTTGGTCCATTAGGGAAAATATATTACATAAAATTAAAAAAAAAAAATTCACGTTGTTATGCATTTTTTTATGATTTATATTTAATTTATGTCTAAACAAACTAGAATAAGCAATTAAATAAATATTTACGCTTAGAAACTATATGGTTCTGTAAAGGATTTAACAGACAAATCCTGTGTTACTAATCTATAGCATCCAGAAGCTTGGTCTAAAAAATATAATTTATTTATCTAGTTCCTGTAAGAACAAAGGATCTTGGAATATGCATAAATAATAACTATCTATGATACGATAATCTCTCAAATGAAAAAAAAAAGTAATGTACACTTTAGCCCTAAAAATGAGAAATTAAATTTTAATAAATAAAAATGTCTAATATGTGTTTTGGGGCTGAGTAATGAAGTACTCATAACTAGTGTTGAAATTGCTATGTGATATTACATGATAAAATATATAAAAAAAATGAGATTGAAATTATTTTTAGTGAGCATTCGTAGGTACCATCTTGAAAATTTAGAATTTATTATGAATCATTTAAATGAATAACGCTCAAGGCTACTCCTCCACGCGTAATTAAAAGCATTCAGATTAAATTTGAATGATCGGACCACCCGACGGCATTGCTGGAAACTAATGTTGAATTCTAAGGGTCATCACCGGCCACGGTACAATCCTTCCTATGGGAAGCACTACTCTTCCCTAACTAATTAAAGGCATTCGGATTAAATTTGAATGACCGGACCGCCAAGACAGCATTAGAGGGATCTAAGGTTGAGTCCTAAGGACCATCACTTACCACGGTGTAACCCTTCTCGTGGGAAGGTCGTCCTGCCATCAGAAGGAAATCAATTCTTTTCCCACTCGGATAGCAAGAATCAACCACCATACAGTATACCGGAAGCTTCTCACCCTCCTATGAGAGTCATTTAAAGGAATGAAATGAATCCCAATCTTTTCAGTTAAATATCATAAATATAATTCACAACATTTGGAATCCTAGATATTTTTTTATCATAAGATGCATGCAATCTTGAAGAATTCAAAGTTTTTTTGATTTTTGTAGGCATTCCTGCACTGTGTGTTTTGATATGGGTGGTGTTAATGTCTCTGCACTGGAAAAAAGGCTGCTGGGAAGGATACGGACATTCTCCTTTCATCTGGTTTATCACAGCACCCATGATCGTCGCACTATTGGTTTGTAGATTGTTATTGAATGTTATTCATTTAATCTCCCAACAAACACCAGTCAAAATAACTAACTCGCTATTTATCTTCCTTTTGCTATTAAATTCTTACTGAATTCATCAAATAAAGCTTACCATAGACTTGAAATTTCAGAATTCATAGAAATTCTAGAATCACGTGATTCAATTGGTTCTGTTTTAATTGAAAGCTGAAATAATAGATGACACAAATATTATTTATAACTAATGAAATCTTCAAATCCACAGTAATATTGAAATAATTAATTTGAATTAAAGGCCTGACAGAATAACTTAATTAATGTTATTTTCATAGAACCAGTGAATGTGTCTTATGTTTTTACCTAAACTGCACAAAAACTGTTTTCCAAAAGTTGGAATTTTGCATAGAATTCTTGAAAACAGCTTAGATATATCAAGTGTGCTGAGAATCGAAAATATTTAGAAATCATTGGTCAACGTAAAGCGATATTCGACTTATGAATAAACATTTTAAATCACGTATGATAACGCAAACGTAATTTTCCGAAAAGGTTATCGATTAGGGAGCTTAAGAATAAGACATTTTAAACAATCTTCGATTCTTTTTAGAAAGAGAGACTTAAAAATTATATTAGATGAACATTTAAAAAGGATGATTAGTTTAGTTTGGCTGTGTACCATTTCTAAGTAACTTTAGGGAGTAATTTTAGATGATCCTCATAACAGTAGTCAGATGATGAGCGCGACATCTGAACCGGTACATCTCTCCCCCAAACTCTTGCGTTACACCGTCAGGAGGATGTTTAACCCCAACGAATTTAAAGTGTATAAACTTGTTTACACGGTGATTCGATGGAATTAGGTTTAAAGCTTGGTACTTTTCCCTCCCGAAGCCAGGGTCATAAAAACTGGCTATCACTGCCTGTTAAAACTGAGGGAAATGATCAAAAATAGAAGATGGTACCATTTACTAGCTAGAAATATTCCGTAGTGACAAACAATTAATTATTTTAACATAATTCAAAACTTCTAACACTTTATGGTTAATTTCATTCTCTTCTATATTGGACCTCTTGAGAGAGTATTTAAGTTTTTTTGCCTTTAAGAAAGGAAATAAACCTTTCTTCATAAGTAAAAAGGTTCATAAACATTTCTTTTGAAAAGGAGGTCAGAGATATTATTTACTAATGGTTTGAAGAAGAAGGGTATCGAGTTTTTTTAATTCTTCACCAGAATTTCCTTTAAAAAAGGTTTTCAGTAAATTTTTACGTTAATTTTTTAGATTAATGATAATAGTAATAAGCTTATTTATTGAATTTCTGAAATTGCTGTTTTATTGTTTTTATTTTCATTTTTTTCCCAGGTCAACGCCGTCTTCCTAGTTAACATCATCAGAATACTCATCATGAAAATGAGAACCAATTCTGCCATTGAGAGCAAACAAATCAGGTGAGTTATCAGGTTTATATCAAAAGGGAATTCTCTCCTTGTAAAGAAAATTCGAAGAGAAATATTTTTGCGTTTTAATAGGTATGTCATAAGAAATATAAAATCAGATTTATATATGTATGCTACTGTAAAAGATGGAAATTTGGCAAATGTCGACATGCTACAACGAATGTTAACGTTTACTTAGCCGTCATTTGACATTCAGCTGTCGAAAATGTCAGCATTCTCTTAAGAAAGTATATATATATATATATATATATATGTTACAAACCTGTAATTTTGCTTCCCAGCAAGAATAGTGTCTTCGTAAGAAAGACCGTTTTACGATAAGCCCTGTGGGTGCTGATCGCGTGTCGCGTCAGTAATCTTAGAACTTGACGACCATTTGGCGATTTTGGCGACAAAATAGATATTTCTGGGAACTTTGAGAATTTTATCGATCCATCCAATAGGAAATGAGATACGCCCAGAACCTTCTTGCTCCGTCTCCCGGGAACTATAAAAGTCCGGCAGTCTCAAGCCAGAGTTGGAATTGGAACCGGAATCGGAGTAGGAGTCGTAAACAAGTAACGAGTCGTCAAGAGGATAGCGAAGCAACGGCGGTATAGTCCGTCGAAGTGCCAGCGTTGTGCAGAGATCAAGCCAGTGCTGAACGGAGCTATGTGCCGAGTCCTTGTGTTTATTGTGAAAGCAGCGTCGTGCTGTCTGGGGAGTAGCCAGTTGTGTAATAGTGTGTCAGCAGCTGGATACAGCTAAAGCGAGGAGACAGTGAGAAGTCTCAGGCCCAAGACACATAATGTTGTTAGAAACGTAATTGCCCGGTTCATCTCTCTTCAAACTTTTTTGATTTTGCAAATTCAGATCCACTTTTAGATCCACTTTGTTATATTTCCAAAGAAATATTTATTGGAAATACAATAAATTTAAAGATAACATAAGAAATATATCAGATAATCATCTTTGAATGGATTATATTCATTACCTTATATCTGATATCGAACTTATATCTGAATATCATTATAATCGAAAATATTGGACTTAACAACGAAGATTTCTCCTCGTACGCTAAAACTCATAATGATGATTTACGAAATATTATGTTTTAAAGAAGACTATTTTGAAAAGAAACTAAAAACGAAAGATTGTAAGTTTCAAATATTTAAAGAACTCTATTTCTATTAAGGAAACTTGTAGAAACTTAAACATCTGATGAATTCTATTGCCTAGAGAGGAAGAGCATATAATGCAAATCGCTTTTGTGAAGTATTCATTCAAAAATAACATTAATTTTGAGGTTTCAAAGTTAATGTTAATTTTCAGTTCAACATTTGAATATTATAAATGATACTACGCTTGTTCAGAAATCTATTTTGATCTCATAATTTTTTAAAGGTTTTGTTTTAGAGTTTTCTGGTTATTTTTTGAGTTTGTAAATCTTATATAAATCCTTTTCTAAAAGAATCAATAATTTTCAAAAATGATTTTCAAATTCATAATTTTTTTTTTTGTCAAATATAATTTTTTAAGTAAAACGCGTAGATCCCCATATTTCTTACCAAGGAATAATAAACCTTCTTTCAATGAAATGGCACTGAATTTCAATAGCTACTCTAACTAATATTAATTGGAATCTTGGCATCTGTTGACAATATAATGGTATAACTATATATGAATTTTTACACCAAACAAGATAATAGTAACGAAATGACTAATGGCAAATATAATAATAAAAATAAGAGTGTAAACTTTGTCAGATTGAATAAAAATTGTTTATTTATGTTTCAACAAATTCTTTATTTATGTTTTCAAATTTGAGTAGCATCTTAGCCGTTGCAGTTCCAATGAACTGCCCCGTTGCCCAGGGAACACCACGTGGAGGTGTGCTACTCTCGTTCCCCGCCCGCCAACCCTCCCTTCAACATTCGATGACAGTCCTGATTTTAAGACAGCATCGATACTGCAGTTCTGATGTTATACTGCATTCTGCCGCTTCCGGTATTCAGCCGGCAAGTCCAAGGCCAAGCAAAGCTGGTAAACTGCAAACGACTCCACAACTGGCACTCCAATAGGAGCCAGTCGTGCTGGTAACTTTAACGCACAGCACATTTCGTAAACCATGGCAGATTTTACGATCGGAGTATCAGCCTTTTGGACTTGAATGGGAGCTAGTTCAGCAGGTAGCTCCAGAGCCTGGCAGATCTTATAAACAACAAACGAGCGCACCACAGCAGCTCGAGGTACCGGCGGGTCAGATGATACATCTGTATCAAGATCCAAAATTTGATTTGAATCTACATCCCCAATAGATGGTACATTGGGGGTAAGGAAATATTCTAGTATTTCCCAAATCGTCATTAAGACGAGGAACACAACGATGGCCGAAGCCTCATTGAAATTCTCGAAAAGCGCACTAAGCATTATTACTCAGCAAAAACAGTCGCACAACGTTCGGTTGCAAAACAGTGAATGAATTTTAGCAGAAAGCAACAGAATAAGGATCCATTGTTTATTCTGTTAGATTCTATAACTTTGTTAAACATTTAAACTGTTATATTGCTGTTGACAACAATAGTGAAAGTGACTGTTGAAATATCTTGTATACATTAACAGTTATATATCAATAATTATTATCAAGCCAACAAATGAATGACTGTCAATAATGCGGAATAGGAATGTAAGGGGAGGAAAAAAGGGGGAAATTAATATCTAAAAGAATTTTTAAATATTTGTAGAATTACTTAATGTAAGTATTATAAAAATATGACTTTTTATAGGAGGTAAATTTAATATAGTTAAATGAAAATGCAAGCAAAATATAAAAATTATATTTCAATAAAACGTTTCAAATGGGACAATAAGCATTTATTTTTTATCCTGACTATGGACAAAGGAAGCTAGGGATGGATAGGGGTTAGGCAGAACCGGTAAATGGCAGGAAAAAGAAAAGGGGAGTTAATTTTAATCCAAAAAGATCTATATTTTGGAAGGTTGAATATTTATCAGATCATTTGTAAACAGTTTTTGTCTGGGCTCAAAAGCTTTAAGAACTTAATAAAAGCTCATGTTACGGGAACAACACTTTCGCCATTTTTTTAATATGTTGGGAGAAAAGTATCTGTGGTAAGTTATATGTGTAAGAAGTTAGGAAATAATTACAGAAATATTAATGACTTTAATCTTCTCAGGCTTGATTAACTTCCTTTTTCTATATAGTTATTCATTCTAATTCTTTGAGATAGATATCTAGATGCTATTTATAATCAAATTTTTTTGAGTAAAAATGTTCCGAAATATGCTTACAGAAATTTATATGGAGAAATCAAATATATAGTTTACAATGGTAAAATATATAAAATGTTGATATGTAAATTCACTCCAGAAGCATTTCATAGTTCAGTTATATTAACATCTGTCTTGAACAAAGCTAAGGTTATTTTCAACTGCGGGGGCTGTGAGTCAGTTATCCTCACTTTCAGCATTGATGGGTTCTTTGTCGCCACAGATAGCATTTATATTTACATTTCTTGTATCTTAGGATGTAAAGGTTAAAGATAAAATTTAATTTCCATTTTTAGATTTTCTGATGAGAGATAGGAAAGGATTTTCAGTAACTCCGTACAAATATGTATCTTGGAGTAATTAGGAACTTGTTTTTAATGTAATAAATTCCTATATTTTTCATATAGTTGGTATTATTTATTATGTGATTGGAAACCATATTCACTCTAGGAACTCGGCAACATTCGTGCCAGTGAATAATGTTCATTATATTATGTCAAATTAAAAAATGACACTTTTTAAGTATCTGTTATGTGATGTACATACATATTACCTTGCATGAATAAAAGTTGGTTATTAAGTTCCGTTCAGACATTCTGTCTATGAACAAGATATTGGAAAATGTTTTGAAATAGGCTGATGAAATTCGGAGAATTGATTTAAAACCAGATTTGCAGATCTATCAAATTTAGAACAAATACATTTATATAACAACAAAACGTCTGTCTAATTGTTTGATTGCAAGTGAACTCCATAACAAAAAACGCAAAGCATTTATTAGAAAAAAATTGGTGCTTAAAGATGTAAAATGTAGATACGTCAAGTTTGAATCAAATCTGTCAAATGGTAAATAGTCTGTCGCATGCATGCAAACGCAACAGTTCATAACTGCAATGGCTTGCGATATTGACGAGCATTATTCTGTAATTGTACATTGACTTCAATTGTAATTCTGTGTGAAATTTCGGTTTCAATGGGTCGGAGAAAAAATTTTCAAAATACACATCAACACGCTAAATTAAGCGAAACTGCCGAATTCTCAATAAAGATCCATATTTCTTAACTATTGCTTGGCAATGAGATATAAATTGTGACTTTAGTCATAATCCCCGATTTTATGTGGAGGGGAGGGAATAAGAACTTTACTAGTGATATGCAAGAACGTTTCTCTGAGACTACTCCTGCTGATTTCTCCATATCTTTCAATGCACATGTTAGCGAGATAAGTTTATAGTGTACTATGCCTCGAACATAACTGCTTTTGGATGAGGTCAGATCTTCTATTCTCTGGTTTTAAATCAACAGCACTATAGATGGCACTTGGATGACATGGAATAAATTTTAATTTCATTATTATAAGTTCTCTTTGAATTCAAATTTCTAATTTGAATAAATAGTTAAAAAATTCTTTTCTTAATGAGCAACTAACGTCCAAGTGCTAACTATCTGTGATGTCTGGTTGCTTTAATTTTAACAATCTGTCTTGAAAAGTGTTTTGCAAAATTTTAAATCCAGCATGTTATTAATTGCAGATATAATGCCAATCTATAAACATTATCATGTTAGATTATGTTAGGTATGAAAAATAAATCGCACGAATGGCACTGAATCTTTCGACGACCCAATAACTTTCGGCTGCGCTTCCACTTTTGTGATCAATGACATATTTCCAATCAACAGCATAGGATGAACAGGATGAGAGAGGCCCGCAACGGATCAATTGAACGACTTTGTTTTTTTCTAGTTGCCAAAATAAATAAATGTAAATATTCTATTGATTATAAAATATTAAGATAATATTAATATTTTATTAAATCTCATTGATCAGATTCTTATATGTTTAATTACATTAACTTTGTTGTTAGATTATTTATAAACACCGTAAACGCAATGTGAAATAGAAACGGGAATGCCAGACAGTCTCGAGCCATAAAAGACAAATAAAAACAAATGCATTTGCATAAAGTTAATAAAACAGAAAAAAATGAACCCATAAAAAACATTAGCATATCAAAAATTAGATGAAATATGAAACTAAATTGGACAGTTTAGTAAACGAAGGGCTTGATAATCTGTCTAGGACGGCAAAATACCTAAATCTGCCATTGTTTTTAATTTTACTATTGTAAAAGTAAAGAATGTTGGAAATTTATTCAATGATTTACATTTAAATTTAGAAAACAAAACAGATTTTGCTATTATAATACATTTCGCAAACTGCAAAATTCGAAAATCCAACTGTTAGAGCATAGCTGTTTTTCCTATATATAATAATATGGGAACTGTATATATACTAATATATTACATACTCTCTCTATATAAATACTGAACAACGTTCTTCTATATTCATTCATGGCCATTTTTTTTTCATTGGAACTGTGAATATTTTTATCTCTTCAACAAAGATATGTCAGGAAATTATTCTTCATGCATGCTCTCTATTTTCGAGCATTATACAATGTATAAAGAAACGAATATAAAATTCGTTGCCCATTAAAATTCTATTAACAATTAATTACTCAGTTAGTTTAAAACAAAAGATAAACTGCTTGTGTAAATGAAAGAAGTATAAGAATTTATCCTTTTATTAAATGTAAACGAATTTATATTATATTCAAATCATATTAATTTATAATCTTCTAATTTAATCATCGAGCTGCTTCCTTTTTTAAAAAACAAAATCAACACCTAATTTTTGAAAATTCAAAATTCTCACAGTTATTTTTGAAAAAAAAAATTCTATAAAGAAATCTATGCAACATACAACAGAGAAAAATATATTGTTACAAACCTGTAATTTTTGCTTCCCAACACGAATAGTGTCATCGTAAGAATGACCGTTTCACGATCAGCCCTGTGGGTGCTGATCGGGTGCTGCGTCAGTGATCTCAGAGCTTGGCGACCATTTGGCGACTTGGCGACCAAATAGAAATTACAGGAAACTTCGAGAATTTTATCAATCCATCCAATAGGAGCTAAGATACGTCTGATTGGTCCGGAAACCTTCTCGGCCCGCCTGCCGAGAACAACAAAAAAGGCCTGCAGTCTCAAGCCAGAATGAATTTGAATTGGAACCGGAATCGGAGTTGGAGTCGTAAACAAGTAACGAGTCGTTGTAAGGATAGCGAAGCAACGGCGGCATAATCCGGCGAAGTACCAGCGTTGTGTAGCGCTCAAGCGAGTGCTGAACTGAGCTGTATACCGAGCCTTGTGTTTATTATGGAGGCAACATCGAGTCCTTTGTGGAGTAACCAGTCGTGTAATAGTGTGTCGGCAGCTGGGTACAGCTAAAGCGAGGAGACAGTAGAGAATTTCAGCCGTTTAGAGACACCTACGTGAGTGTAGAGTGGATCTACGAAGATTCCCTCTCCTGCCGCTTTGCGTGCTGTGGCTGTTATTACTACCGTTTACGACTTGTAAGCTACTGTTTGCTGTAGTGTGCTGCTGTGTGCTGTCCTGTGTTCGTCTCAGCTGTATATATTTGTCGTCTGTGTATTCGTCGTCTCTGTGTTAGTGTCTTAGTGTTTAATAAACGTCGTCGTTGTTTTCTACTAAAAGGCTGTTTATTTCTGCATCGACCATCAAATCTTAAAATAAACTCCGCGACGGAAGAAGTAATTTCGTAACAATATATATCAAGCTCTAATGGATCATAAAATAAACAAATAAAATGATTTTTTAAAATAAAAATGCTTTAAAATTTATTTTGCAATATTACCTGATATGCAGCAAATATAGTTGCTTTTCAGCACAATCGTCGTTCACATTCAGTTATTTGTCATATTGATGGACTGGTTCACCTCTTCGAAGAATGTTTCTGCCAGGTATATGAGAAAGGACTCAATGTTACTTTGAAATACTGAATTACTTCGGTAAATCTGTAAATTTTCTTTTAAGAAAAAGTACGTTACAGGAATGTTTTAATATCCATTTTACCAAGCCACAGTTTTTATATGCTGGTCTGCTAGTTCCTGATATTTCAGAATCCTCCACTTCTTTCGAACGTTTTGATTAACATTTTGAACAGGATATTCTGTTGTTGGCCGTATTGGACCCTTGTCCGCCTCCATGTTCAGAGGTGATGATTGCTAACATTTTCATCTTTTACCTGAAATGAAGAAACTGGTTAAGATATCAAAAATAATCTCTCCAGATTAATGAGTAGCTTCAAAGGAACACTAAGACCTATTTCACATTACTGGCGTCACCTTTGTCACATTTACCATCTACCATGACAAAAACCTGAATCATCACAGCGATTTTGTCTAAAAGTAGCCTTGTCTGTATATAATTTTTGGTAGTAAATTTACTCGGTTTTTACTTTTATTTCGTTTTTATAGCCAAACGGAGCTTGAATAATCGGCCATCGTGAGAAAAGTAGATGCTGAATTTTCATTTTTGTCATATTAAAAGCCTACAGACGGTGCATTATTTCCAGAAAAATTGTCATAAATCGCAACATAGAATTTTGCAATGATGAGAAATTGATGATTGCTTAAAAAGAAAACCGATTCTTGGTAGTTTGGAAAAATTCTATCATTGTAGATGTATCGAATTAGAGATAAAATTAGATTTCAGATGTTGACTCAATATTTTTTAACTTTTTAAAAATATCATATGTTTACTTTTACACCGTATGGCATTTATAAATAAAAGGAAAGGTTGTAATAACATTTTTTTTAAACATTAGCTGACTTTCTTTCCAGGAAAAAAAATAATAATCGCCAAAAGCTGTTAGATAATTGAAGTGAGAGAAGAACGTTTACAAATACAAGAAGTTCATTACTTTCCATTGCTTCGGCGGGATGAAAGATGAAGGCTTCTTACTTATTCACGCCACTCCTCCGCATTCAGAGCAAACACATTCTAAACCCTTTTTTTTGAGAACATCGTATGCTTGTCATGATGTAAGAAAAAACATCATCATAAGCACTTTCACTTTAAAATTATAACTGTAGATTTAAAGCTTTATTTTTAACTATCGCACATGATTGAACATACGATTAAAACTGAGACACCCAATATTTCGTATGTCCTCCTGGGGATATTCAGCGGATCATTTTAGAGGCGCTCAAAGTAATTTTTGTAATGGGACAAAACATAAAGGATAAAAACATGAAAATAAATTCTGTTTTCATATATCCGTGTGAGAAGTGAAACTGAATGCTAATTTAAATCCGATGTCTTATTAATGAAACAGGAAAGGAAAGATCATGGAATAAATTGTTTTTCTTAGTTGTTTTTCCTTTGTTTTCTCCATTATCTAATGATAAGATACCTTATGTTTCGGATATATATATATAATCGTGTTTTTTCGGAGAAAATATTTAGATGCGAATCACATACTGATTACATGTGAATATTTTTCAATCTTACCTACACATGAACTGATCAGTTAAGTAAAAAAAAATCATGAATGCACTTAGTTTAACATATTATTCGAAACAATCTGCTGTATTATAGTATTCATTTTACCGTTTATCTGCCATTATTTATATTTTGGAATCCACACTCAGTTTTACCATGGTGAAATCGGGTCCGTAATGGCGTTATATGACATTGTCAGCATTAGACCAGACTGAAAAAGGCTCTAATATTTAATTATAAGAAAGTGGATTTTTTTTGTGTGTGTAAAATTGCATTTTTTTCAGGACAGACATTTATATGGATAAACTTAAAAGGCAAACATATTAAACATAAATAAGTAATAATACATAAGTAAAAAAATAAAGCAAAAAGTGTGACTGACCAAGGGCACGCAACACACCATCTTTCATGTTCTGACCACTATTCTACACTGCTCACTCTTCGGAGCGGAAGTTGAATATACTTATTCTAATAGATAATCATAAAAAAAAAGTTTTTTTTCTATGTGTGTGCAAAATCGTTTTTTTTTCAGGAAAGACATTTGTATAAATAAACTTTAAAAGCAAAATCTTATTTAAATATAAAATTTGATCCAAATCGTTTGAGCCGTTTCCGAGATAAACGAAATAAATAAATTTTTATATATTCTTGAATTGCTCATTAAAAAGTTATAAGATTAATTCTAAACTCTTTCAAAATTTCTTGTTGCTACATTTTTAATCAAAACATCATTAAAAGCAGGCATGAAATAAATAATTATTAGCTTTGTTCATAAGTTTAAGCGAAATTCTTTGAATGTTGTTATCATTAATTTTGTTTTTCGAATTAATATTGTCATAAAACAGAAAAGAATAAATTGCAAAACTAAAAACGGAACTTACAAATACTATCTTGTTTATTTGAGGCGAATTATCCTTAAATTAAACTAAGCACTTAACTGTATTGATTAAACAAAATCTTTTTTGTTTAGAGGAATCGTTGAAAAGGGGGCAAATAGAAGAGGTTACTCAAAAATAAAATCGATTATTTACGAGATCAGACAGAGATGTAAAAGTGATAATCTTCTAATTAGAATAAAACTTTTACATAAATTTTGACGAAAAGACGAAACAGCATAGATTTTCCCTTGAATAAAAAAACCCAGTTTCATTAATTTGATGACTATTTCTAATTTATCCCTAAACACTTCATGAGCGAATCTTTTTTTACGCAATAGCATTTCTTTGCTCCAATTTTCTTTTTCCTTTAAGTAGTTTCTGGAAAGTAGTGGGAAGAATTTGGTACATAATTCAATTTTGATCACAAAACTTTGAAGCGAAACTATTACAGCACAGTACTTTTCAGGAATTCGAAAAAAAAAATTCATTTCTTTTGTGATATTACTTTCATTATTGAATTAGAAGAACTGAAAGGCAGGCACTGCTGTATTTTTTTCACCAAATTGAAATGTTTAATGTTATTAAAATTAATAATTTAAAAAATACTATAAAATAAAGTTTTAAAACTTTATATATATATACATAATTTAAAAACTTTCTTTGTTTCAAAGAGACTTTTCAAATTTAATTTCGATTTATTTCACCATGTGAGACATATTATGTACAAGGACGAAGCAAATAAATTGGCCTCTTTTAACATTACGATACAAGAACAAAGTGATTGAAGTTTCTTCCTGCAGTGATTTTACTTTCAGTTTCTGATAGGAATTTCTTTGACTCGTGTAGACTTAATAAAGGGAATCTTGGGTATCTTTGCAAGGTATGTGAGAGTTTTAGGGATATTTATCCCTCTGTTTCTGGCGTGAACACGACAACATCAGCAACTTTGTTAAGCGCTTTTTAGAAGTAATTAAATAAAAGAGCGGAAATTGGGTCAGGAAATAAGATAGCATATTAGAATGAAGTTAACTTGAGCTAAATTAAGATAAAAATTAGCAAAATAATTAAGATTTAAATCAATTTAGAACATACATATAAATTCGGAGAATGAAAGAGAAAATATGTGGGGGAAAAAATAAGGTTGTTCATGAAGAAAATTAGAAATTAGAAACTTCCTTTTTTTTAAAATCTTTCAAATTTCGAAAAACTTTTCCTTTCCAGAAAAGTTTCGATGGCCTGCATGAATGATAATTAGATGATGCGATGTCAAGCAATTAAAATGGGCGAGATAGTATTCTAAGTATTCTATATCCAAATCCTTCGATTTTATTCAGCTTTTTTTTTCTATGTGGGAAGTTACATTCTTAAACTGTAGAATACCACCTTTTCCGATAACAAGAACTGCATACATTTGGATTAAAACTTCATTTATTCGACAAATTTGTTGAAAATTAAAGCCTTGACTTTCAAATTCAACCCAATTTCAGCAACTCAAAATTGGCTGTACTCCTAATATTTCATTAAACTGAATAGCAGTATTTTTCTAGAACAGTGGCAGATTCGGACATTTTGTGATTTTTTTTAAATTACAGCCAGTCACCCCGTTGTCACAGAGCTAAGTCGTATAAACAAAATAAACAGGAATTGTTGTGACTGGCTGTTATGCTCAATAACTATCCAACAAAAATTTCTTTGTGTGAATACTGGCTTTAAAGATCTTGTTTTAATAAATTGGCCCATTCAGGTTTGCATTTCAGTGCATTTTTAGCTTGTCATATTAATTATTCATTTGAGGCTAATTCTTTTTAGAAACTTTGTAAAAATGCATGTTTTTATTTCTTTATAATGTCTGGATGGCACCCATGCTTGTGCAGAATTATCTTTAAGCATGCATTTGAAGTTCATAAATGCTATTATAACGATGTATATGATGAACATATAGAAATCTTACCAATTATAAAAGAAAAAGTGTTAATATTATTCAAATCCTATGTTTGGAAACTAGGCTAATAATATTTTCTTACTCAATATGTCTGCGACCTCTGGTAGTCGCCTTGTTGGAAGTCTGCCACTAATGTAAGCCTGGCCTTTAGGCATCTAATGGAATTCGACCCCGATAAAATTATTGTCTTTTATGTTTAGGCTGTCATTATAAAGATTTGTTTATCTTCTACAGTTACTAAATAACAAATAAATGCTGTTGTATTATATCACTGAAATAATCAATTACAGGCTATTGAACAAAAGGTTTTTTTTTCGGCAGTGTATGTTGAACCCAGATATTTTCTTTGTGAACGATAAGAATTTATTTAAAATACACTTTAATAGTAAACTAAATTTACTAAGCTCATCTGATAACTATTAGATGGTTTAAAAAGAATTATTAGGTGTTTCGGAAAATATTTTTTTTTGTATAAAAAGGAAAGAAGATTTTCTTATAGTGATTAAATACTTTATTAAATTATATATTGTCAATTCTAGTCCAATATCTTTTCGCCATCTTTCTGGCAGTAGCATGATTCCATTCTAAACTTTTGTTCTTCGCTGGCAAGGAGCTAATTCAAGTCAGTTTTGACCTCCTCGTTTGAAATAAAGGTTTTACACTCTAAAAAATTTTGTAGAGACCGGAACAAATAATAATCAGAAGGTGCCAAATCTGGAGAATATTATGGGTGTAGCAGTATATCCTATCCAAGTTGTAAAAGCTTTTGGAGAGTTACTAAACTTGTATGAAGTCTCGCATTATCATGGTGAGATAATGCGAGATTTACCTTTTCTACGCCTTTTCTATTGATCAATTCTGACCTTTGCTGCTTAACTGAATCATTCAATTTATCCAGCAGACATCAACACTTCAGATTTGATCGTTGTGTTGTCTAGTAGAAGCTCTAAAAAAATTATTCCTTTGAAATCCCACTAAATAGATAACATCATTTTTTTAAATGAATATCGGCTTTTGAATTCCTTTGAGCTGGTTCATCTTTTTTACTCCAGGATTTCTTGCGTTTAACATTGTTGTAGACAAATTATTTCGCGTAAGTGATAATTTAGAATAACTTCAAAAATGGATGATTTTCTTGATGTTTCAGAAGCAAATCACAGACTTGTAACGCGACTGCACAAATTTCTTTTCGTAAGAACATGAGGAACCCATGTGTCGAGCTTTGAGATTAAACCTAAGCGTTTCAAATTATCATGAGCGATCGAATTCAATAAATTTAATCTCTCAGAGATTTCACGAGTTGTTATTCGTTTGTTTGCAATAATTAATGTCTATTATGATTTCCTAAGTTTCAACTGGTCTTCCAGAACGTGGTGCATCTTCAACATCAAAATTGCCGGATCAATATTTTTCAAGCCAGTTTTGGAACTGGTGTTCTTTCAATACATATTCTCCATACACATCAGATAATTTTTTTCTTACTTGAACAGCATTTTTATCTTTTCGATAATAAAAAAAGTTAAATATGCCGAAAATGCTGCTTTTCACTTTTTATATATGAAAATGTAGCAATCAAAAACGTAAAATCAATCAAACTTTTTAAGAAGCAATATTTGCTATATTAGCTGTGAAAATGATAATGATTATGCAGCTTAAGTATGAAGTTGGCAGAGAAAAAAATACAATTAAGACCTTTGTTGGGAAAAAATGAAATCGCTTTCTGGACAACCTAATACCTTCTACTTTTATTCATAAAATATTAATAAGACTAGATAAAGGTTTTTCCTGAATGAAGCGAGTCATAAGCACCAAAATTACCCCACCTAATGCCTGTAAACCATTTTTAACATTTGCGAGCTTCCGATACAGCTGGACAAATATCATAAATGTTTTTGTAGATTTTGGTGCATATCTACCATTCTGGAAATTGAATAGATCAATATGAAGTTCTTCTGGTCTTTGTCTTCATCCATTCATTCAACAACCAGGAAAAGTATACATTGACTCTGTAGTAGGTCGTTTTTGTCTTGGCATTTCATACAGAGGTGTTGTGAAAATGAAGAAGAATAAAACGAAGTTGGGCCTGAAATTTTTTAATGTTTCTTGCAGAATTTCAGCAAAGGTATTCAACTGATGAAATCAAATATTGTTTGCCAACAGATTCTAAAATTCTCAGCGCTTTTGCACATGCGTTAGAATGGGTTTAATTCGACAAAATAAGGGTAAGAGAAAAGATGAAAGGAGGAGATGCTTACATCTATATACTTATAATAAAGCTCAATGTGTGTGTGTGTGTGTGTGTGTGTGTGTGTGTGTGCGTGTTGGCGCTCTATAGGCCAGACCATTCAACCTACATCTAACAAATTTGGCACGTGTATACCTTGGAGGCCTAAAATGTGCAACTGGGGGTTATTTTTTCGAATTTTTAATTAAAATTTTATTTATTTAAAAATCAAGCGAAATTTTGGCGCGTCTCTGCTATAACTTCCGAAAATATTACCGCACAAAAAAGATTTTTACATGAAATTATAGATCAAAAATTTATCTTTTAAATGACACCAATGTTTTAACCTTAAATTTAAATTTCTATTTTTAATGAATTTTTAAATAAATATTTTAACTGTATCTTTCAACAATTTTTTTCGTACAAAATAAAAATAAAATTTAAGCTGCACGGGCACGTTTCGCATTCATGGGAAGAAATTAGCTTTTTCAAAGTGTTGCCATCACATTGATTAAAGCTCCAATTAACAATAAATTAAATCTTTTTGGAAATAAAATCGTCTGTAGGAAATGAAACAAATAAGAAGTACTATTTTTTTTTCTAAAAAATAAATTCAAGAAAAATTATTTTATGATCTTTTACACTCTCTATATTATTAATTCAATAAATCAGTTTTATTTTAAGGCAAGTTTTGTTTAATATGAACAGGATATCCATTCAAATCAGGGCCACACAGCTAGTTTGTAAACATTTAGTAAGACACAAATCTGCTAAAATGGTCTAAATGGAAAATGATTATATTTGATGTAACTTGATTCAATAAATGCTCTAATAAATAACGAATTTTTAATTTTACATAAAGCTTCTGCTGTGGAAATCACGATTAACAAAATGTTCTTGAAACACTAATATTTTAAATAAAAAGAGTTAATTTCTAATCAACTAAATCAATCACTTAAACTGACTGATTTATGAAAATTTGAATATCACTATTCAATAAAAAAGGATAATTTTATATTTTCCATCGATCGTTTCAGAGAAAATACGCCAATCAGCGTGCAGGTTTCTCAAGATTAATTGGCCTAAGATTAAGAAAATGTTGAGTTTTTCTAAATTTTTAACATTCAAAACTTCATAAATATGTCTTAGTTGATCGTGGAAAATAGAAACATTCATTCATTTATTTAAAATTTGGTGTGTCCAGAATATTTCTCAGAATATGATACCTTACTGCATTAAATTTAGACTTCATAATTTTTGAAATATATTTATAGGCCGGAACAAAATATTATTATTGATTTCATTTCAATCCTTTTGAAAGCAAAACTAAAAACTGAATTTTATGCGGAATCTGAGAAATTTTTGTTGAATTATTCTTTGAGATATTGCATAAATTATGAAAAATATTTTGTAGTTCACATAAGACTTATATACCGAGCGATTCTGTTTGCAATACTCATATTCAATAATAATAATAATAAATAAATAACAATAAAGATGATAAATAAAATAAAACGCTTGGTTTTATTAAAAAAATCTTTATATTAATTGCAATTTCATCATTTCCACTTTAAATTAAAGTTGAAGTTTTACTGGAAATGACAACAAATTAGCAAAATATATATAGTAAATTGAACGAAACGATCTAAACAACAGTCTAAATTTGGTATGACTATCAAAATTTGAAGATTAAATATGTTTTGTTTGAGAATCTATTAAGAGACCAGTTGCTTAAAATATTTAATTGAAAATTGTAGCTAGCGGTAATACTTGCGAACCGGCTGGTCGCCAAAGGCGGCTAGTTTAACAATAAATTGAATTCCGAAAATGCGCACATTATTCCGCGTTTCACCCCTTAGTGAGATAGAATCATCAAAAAGTGGTCGTCTCAGGATAAGGAAACGAACAGTAAATATTGATATGCCTATTTACAACACTAGTTCTCAGCATCCAAAATATGTTATATAGTGTATTTTGTTCTTAGGGTAAAATATAAATTGGAAATGTATGATTCACCTGTTATTTAGTAATATTGAAGTTGCTCGATGTATATTTTCTGAAGAGAGTATGTTCTATGTTGCAATTATAGTTATCGTCATAAAATTCATATTCAAGATTTTAATGAAACTCTATGTTTCACACGTACCTGATACAGAAGATTTTATTACACCTAAACTGTTGATTTCTATAAAAATTTGAGTAAAGTCTTATTAATTTATTAACTTATATTCAAACAACAGGTCTGTTTGACCGGTTGTTTGAATATAAGTTAAAGTGATAATTACAAAACAATGAGAGCTAGATGAATAAAATTCTGTATACAGATTTAGAATCTATAGTGTAGACAATCTGTCAAATTTTGAGCCAGATCCAATGACAGGTTCATTGTCTGTCTGCTTGCACTTTTAAAAATATGTAAACCCGATAATTAAAAAAAACGCAATGACTTAAATATATCAAATTTAGTATGGGATTTTGTGAGTGCAAGTGCAATTTTGTGTCAAATTTTTGTTTCAATCGGTTGTGTAAAACGTGTCTAAAAGAGAAATTTGGTATTTTTATATTAAATATTGAAATAAAATACTAAATCCCAAATAATTCGCCAATGATGACATGTTAAATTTAGTAGAAATGCTAAATTCCCTCCAAAAGCTAATATTTCGTAACTATTGTATGCCAATGCCATGTAAGGCGTTCTCTGGCATGACAAGTTTATTAGAGAGTATGCGAGAAAGGTATGGAGAAATCAAATCACTTCCGCTGGTGGATGTGTTTTTTTTATGAAATTTATCCACACTTAAATTTTTATATTATTCTTTCAAGTACCTCACGCTTTTACTATTTTGTAATAATATATTTAAGTAATAACTTTAACTTTTAGTACATTAATAAAAGACTCTTATAAAAACTTTTATTTTTATTGTTTTCTATTTTTAATTTAAATATGTTTCACAATTTATTATTGTAAATATCAATAAATCTTGAAATTGTTCATCCTCAAATTCATTGTAACTTACTGCATTTTGCAAGGAATTAAAATTCTGCTAAAATCAATCTAGTATCTGATAATATATAAATTCCTAAAGCATTAGAATATCATATCGCTCCCGGAATCACATAACTTTATAAAACTTTCAGAATTTTTGTATACTACAAAGTAAGTAAAAAATCTTTACAAAACTCCATCTTTTCAAATATGAAACATGTCAAACTGAATAAAAGCTCTTAAATTTTTTTTTTATTTATTTCGAAAGGCATTGAATCTGAAATAAACTTATTGTAACTTTCCTGCAGTGGTACAGGAAAATAAATATTCTCCACAAAAGCAAGTTTAAATTCCATGCATAGAATCTGAAAAGTTGTATCGGCAGGTGGTCTGACTGCTGATGTCATGTAACCGGCAGGAGTGAATAAAATATAACAATGCGTTATTCTGATGGTGGGCGTTTTGATTATTTTCGAAGAATTAAGACGAGTATTTTACTGAAAGCGAATAAACATTCTTAAAAATTATTATAAAAATATTTTCAATACAGCGGTGGATATTTCTATTAATTTGGAAAGCTGAAACTAGCAATTCATAGAAAATAATTTTTATTTGAGCAACATATCTTATTATTATTACTAGCCGCCTTTGGCGACCAGCCGGTTCGCCAGTATTACCGCTCGCTACAATTTTCAATTAAATATTTTAAGTAACTGGTCTCTTAAAGGATTCTCAAACAAAACATTTTTAATCTTCAAATTTTGATAGTCATACCAAACTTATATTGTTTAGATCGTTTCATTCAATTTACTATATATATTTTGCTAATTTGTTGCCATTTCCGGTAAAACTTCAACTTTAATTAAAAATGTAAATGACGAAATTGCAATTAGTATTAAGATATTTTTTAATAAAACCAAGCGTTTTATTTTATTTATCATCTTTATTGTTATTTATTAATTATTATTATTATTGAATATGAGTACTGCAAACAGAATCGCTCGGTATTTAAGTCTTATGTTAACTACAAAATATTTTTCATAGCTTATGTAATATCTCAAACAATAATTCAACAAAAATTTCTGAGATTCAGTATAAAATTCAGTTTTTAGTTTTGCTTTCAAAAGGATTGAAATGAAATCAATAATAATATTTTGTTCCTGCTTATAAATATATTTCAAAAATTATGAAGTCTAAATTTAATGCAGTAAAGTATCATATTCTGATAAATATTCTGGACACACCAAATTTTAAATAAATGAATGAATGTTTCTATTTTCCACGATCAAATAAGACTTATTTATGAAGTTTTAAATGTTAAAAATTTAGAAAAACTCACCATTTTCATAATCTTAGGCCAATTAATCTTGAGAAACCTGCGCGTTTATTGGCGTATTTTCTTTGAAACGGTCGATGAAAAATCTAAAATTATCCTTTTTTTTATTGAATAGTGATATTCAAATCTTCATAAATAAGTCAATTTAAGTGATTGGAAATTAACTCTTAAAAGTCAGTGATTTAGTTGATTGGAAATTAACTCTATGACCACCATAAAATCTGTGCTTTCTCTTGAGGTGTATGCATTCTCTTTAATATCCGATCGAATAAAACATCACATACAAAAGTACTACATAGAATAAACACATCAAAAGTAAACATAACATTTCAATAGTTGCCAAAAACAAAAGAGAGAAAAATGCAATTAATAAGCAGACGATATTTAGAAAAGTACAGATATTCAGACTGGAAAATGAAATTATCTGAAATTAAAAGCACGCGCAGACGATATTTACAAGAGTAAAAATATTCAAACCTGAAAAGGAAAATATATGAGTTATTCCATCAATAAATGCCATAAGTTTGTTTACATCTTCATTATTTTATGAGTCATTAAATATCAAAATGGATCCGGGACTGAATAAACACCCTCTATAGAGAGTGTAAAAGATCATAAAATAATTTTTCTTGAATTTATTTTTTAGAAAAAATAATATTTCATATTTGTTTCATTTCTTACAGACACTTGCCGAAAATTATATTTTTGCAGATTTCATTTCCAAAAAGATTTAATTTATTTTCAGTTAGAGCTTTAATCAATGTGATGGCAACACTTTGAAAAAAGCTATTTTTTTCTCATGAATGCGAAACGTGCTTAATCCTCATTTTTATTTTTGACGAAAAAAATTATTGAAAAACATAGTTAAAATATTTATTTAAAAATTCATTAAAAACCGAAATTTAATTTTAAGATTAAAACATTGGTATCATTTAAAAGATAAATTTTTGATCTTTAACTTGATGTAAAAATCTTTTTTGTGCGGTAATATTTTCGGCAATTATAGCAGAAACACGTCAAAATTTCGCTTAATTTTTAAATAAATAAAATTCTAGTTAAAAATTCGAAAAAATAACCCCCAGGTGCACATTCCCGGCCTCCAAGGTCTACACGTGCCAAATTTGGTAGCTGTAGGTTGAATAGTCTGGTCTGTAGAGCGCCAACACACACACACACATTGAGCTTTATTTTAAGTATAGATTATTTGGTTATTTTTTCCAATTGCTCCTTGAAGTGTAATCGCAATGCTTTTTCATGACGATTTAATTTATCTTTGCATAAAAGAATTTTATATTTACTTTAATTGAAAAGCGAATAAATAAAAGATTTAGTATAAGTAATTCCTTTTTAGATCATTAACTCATTAAAAACTTTAGAAGGAAAATCTTAAGTATTAACTGATAAATTTACAGAAATTATTTAATAATTTAAACCAATTTATTATAATTCATATCCTCGTGCTTTCGAAAATAATTATTTGTTGTAATAATAAGTATGGTTATTAGCTATTAATGCATATCTGTTATAAATTAACATACTTCTATCCTTGAAACAGAAAACCATAATTTCTTTTTTTTTTAATGTGAAACTTATTTCTCATAGTTTGTATATGATTTTTACTCATAATTACTTATCATTTAAACTCTTAATACATCAACTGATGAATTTAAACCATCAAAGATTAAATCAATCCTTTCTCCGCTATTCCATTATCTTACTAAACAATAATGCATTTACTATAGCTTTACATTCTGATTAAAATAGTTTTTAGAGTAAGAAATTATAAAAAATTGAACAAGTTTGAATTTAAAAATTTTGATTATGAATATAACTCGGCTTTGATGAGCTACTGGTAGTGATAAAAGGGTTCTATGATACCAGACATGTCTATTTTGATAAATTAAAAAACGGATGCGAATAAAATTTGTCAAACATGATTGTGTTTCGTTCCTTCATAATGCGAAACTTGCTCAGCAATATCAGTAGTAATAAATGAAAAGCATAATCGTATTTATTAGAACCTCATTAATTAAACATGACTCCTTTCCGTTTCATACTTTTCTCCCTCACAGCAGATGTTTTCGTCTATCTCACTCGTTTTTCGTTGAAAATCATATCAGCCACCAACTCATCAGAGCCATATTGTATTAATGTTTAAATCAAATTAAGTAAATTTGAGACAGCTAAGAAACCTTTTAAGAGATACGGATGTTTTATATTTTTGCTTCTCAGACAGGCGGTACGTGCAACTTTGTTGCTCTTCCCTCTACTGGGTGTCACTCACCTGCTGTTCTGCGTCAACCCCGGAGGTCGATGGGAGCCCTTTTACATGCTCGTCAACGCACTCCTCCAGTCCTCACAGGTAAAAATTTCCCCATGAATTAAAATTGTATATCAATGAAAATCCTGACAAAGGATATTTTAAGAGTTATTTTTCTGCATTGTCATAAAGTTTTTTAAATGTTGTTTTTTCAAAGCCATTTCCCTTTATAACCAGATTTTTTTTTCTGATTCCAGAGATTTCTGACATGTAAAACGTTGAACAATATTGTTCGATATTATACAATAACTTTGTACAATATTGAGAATATTGTGCGATATTGCATATTAGGCATGCTATTAGGAATTATGAGGTTATTTAATATTGCAAGCATGTTATGACGCTCTCCAAATTAAGTAATTATAATGAAACTGGACTCATACATCTAAATTAACTATAGATATTAAGGGAATTATTTTAACATGAAGCAGACATTTGAAGCCCGATCCCGTTATTGAAAGATTTGTGTCGTGATTTTACTTGCCAGCCTTTTTAGCTTAACGTTTTGTTCAAATTAATAAAAAGCAAGATATAAAAATTACTATTCTCTTAAGTTTTATAAAAACTGACAGATTTTTTTTGTCGTTTTCCTTAGTTTATAATATCAGCTTTCTTGCTTCAATTTAGAAAAGAATATTTTGTCTAAGTTTTTCGATGCATGTTGAAATTTATTAATAATATGGAAAAAAAACCTGCTTAAATTAAGGATCAAAATATAAAAGAAGTATGTCTATATCTTTAATAGTTTTTTAAATAAATTTTCTTTGTAAATACTGAATTTTGTGATCACATTGTATATCCTTCAAAACGTTTTGGCAAGAATTTCTGAAAAAAATATGTAATATTCCCACCGCTCAGATATGGAGATATGAAATACATGTCAACCAATTCAATGATTGAATATTCATTCAACTTCATTAAGCGGTTTATAAATGCTATTTTCTGTAGGAATTTTGTGCATTTCAGTTTCCATATAACACCGTTTATCCTATGAAGATGGTATTTCTGATCTTGAATTTTTTAGGTGATTTCAAATCTATTTTGTGCTCCTAATCTTGCCATTTGTACTCCTTATCATTTCAAAGTCTAGCCGCCTTTTATAATATTAATATAAATATAGTTTATATATAAATCTTTAATGCTTTTATTATGCCGAAATGGTATTTCAATTTAGAGTTTATCAATACAAATAGAATTCTAACTATTAATGAAAAGCAAGGTTAAATTTTACTATATTTCCGTCGTCACTTTGAAATGTTGTGTTTATTACAGATACGCAATTATTTAATTCGCGTCAGAAATGCGGTTCACATTCAAATTTTATGACATATTAGTATGAGAATAAACACAGAGCGCCCAGCAAAGCCGCCATTTTAATGTTCATCTAACTATTGGATCCGCCTAGTCTTATTTTTTAATGTTCTAAATGACTATTCGAAGTTTAAAATATATTAAACTCTTTGTAGGAATTACACCATCTTAGATAAAAAATACATATTTTTTTAAATAGTATGCTCCGTCAAATATACATTAATGAGATTGGTTAGAAAGCAATAGTTGAAAACACTGAATTGCTGCAATAAAATGACCATTGAATGATGCCATGTTTTTGCTATTTTGGACAAAAGCAAGCATTAAGAATATCATTTTTTATATCATGTAAAAACGCCAAACATTATTGTCGCAATTGTAATACCTACATCTTTAAAAGAGTATTAAATATAGAATATTACCGATAGTAAGCCGCCAATCATGGTTTATGTTCGCCACACGACTTCGATATAGAAATTTATGCGACAATTGCATTAAAAATAATAATAAAGCATTCAATAGAGGAAGTATTAATGAGAAATTCATCTGCTGATGCTTGCAAATTATTTGTCTGTAACTCAACAACGTAGCCAAGGGAAACATTTAATCTATGCAGAAGGGAAATTTAAGTGAATACCTACTATTTAATAAGCAATGAATGTTTAAATCACCAGTGAATGGAATGTACATATTTCCACTTGCTTTTGGAAACACCAGGAAATTAAAAAAAAAAACCTCTAGATATAAATACAGTGTTTATCACATAGAATATCAAATACTGTTATCCAAAATTATATTCTATTTAACTTATTAATTACTTTAAAATACATTAATATTTTATTCAAAACAATTTGGTCGGCTATTATATTACACAGCGCAGCTTCATCTAAGTTGTCAGTTTGAGTTGTCTGACATTATTATTCTAATTAATTTTAATTAAAGATTTAAGTTGTTCGATTTAATAACACAAGTGCCAAACCTGAGCATATTGGCACAATTTTAATTAAGAGCACAATTAAAAGGAAATTTATGATCCCTGTTATACGATAGGTGCTACAGTCATCGTATCTTAAGCCGTTGGGTTGCTTATTTGGCAATGTCATAGTTAATTTCTGTTCTCCTATATCTGCTTGTTTCATTTAAAAGATTCTTCTTTCCGATTTAAGAATATAATGCCTCTGCTTGTCAAAATTAATGACCATGGATCGATGTCTTGCCCTCCTACTTGTGTAAGAATTAGAAATAATGAAAAATGCCAATTTGTTATCTATTTTATATGTAAGGAGTTTTAAGTCTCTTATTTTTTAGTTTTTAGTTTTCATTCTAATTTTCTTTTCTTGTTCTTCACAGGGGTTGTTTGTTTCCGTTTTGTATTGTTTCCTGAATTCTGAGGTAAGTTCAAGTTTCCTTCTTTGTGTACTTATTATTTCATTTTCAATAAATGACATCGATCTCTTAACAGCACAATTTGTATCTTGTCGATGTACTTGGCTTGCACTTGTAGTGAATAGAATTTTCTTGATATTGAATAACTAGGGCTGAAATAATTCAGAACAGGTCTCAATTTCTAAAAGGAGATGAATTTTAATAACATTCACAGTGATATCGAATATTTGTTGTATCTTAATTAAAAAATTATTCAGGAAAAATAAAGTATCTATACTTTTACAAACTTAACTGTTTTATTTCCACCTTTATATTCCATTCAACTTCATCAGTTGCTTACACATTGAGTTACATTGTTGTCGAATTCCCATTTGATCCTGCCTGGCAATACAGTAGAATTTCAATTATCTGAACTTCAGTTATCCGGCCAGATTTAATTGAAAAAAGAAATCCTCAAACAATATTTCCCCGAGTAAAGAAAGGAAAACGACTAATTTTTATTATATGTTTAAGCAATGATATCTTAATTTAGTACAAGGGCAATAATGCTTTTGCAATCATTTAATTAATGTGTTTATAAGCAAATTTCGTGTTTTTCCTCCATGAAATAACTTTTTTCGTTTGTTATCAATTTATTTAGATATTTGATTATCCTGATTGGGTTCTGCTCCCCAATTTTCCCTCTTAGTTGCTTCACGATAGCTTTTGTAAATTTAAAAACAATTTTAAATTATATCTCTCATGCAATTTACCAAAACAAAATTAACGTGAATAGAATAAATTCAGAGCTGAAAGACACACACATTTTTATAAAATTTAGAAAATAAAAAAAATTCAAATGTTTCCACTGTATATTCCTATGGACCTGTACTTAATTGTTTTATTTCCACCTTTATATTCCATTCAACTTCATCAGTTGCTTACACAGTTGAGCCCTTTGTGCTTTTGAAAATATTACCTCTACTCTATTTTCTAATTGCATGTTGTTCTTCGTAGTCTTTAAACTTTCCTCTCTTATTCAGTATATAAACTTTGCATATAATAAACAATATTTTTCTTTAGCTTTGAACACTGGAAGCAAATCACACGGTGAAATATTTGATGAAACAAAGAAACGATTTAAGTTTCATTACAAGAATGTAATGTATTGTTAAAAATCCTACAAAAAATAGTTTTAAATATTGTCAAATTTCAGAAAAACATTGCAGCAACTAAATCGGTGTATTCAAAAGTAATTATCATTAGTTTATTTTTTTAATTTCAAAAAGAGGAGACAATTAGTTTTATGTAGAGTTTGATTTTCTGCAGTTATCACGGTGTAATTCAAATATCTTTCTTAACCTTTAATTAATCAAAATTTCTAAAATGTTGCTCTATCTAAAATTTATTTGTGCCAAATTTGTCACTCAAACGGTCTGGCCTGTAAATCACCAAAAGAAGCAGATACATTCTTCTTTATTATAGCAGAGACAACATAATCAATAATAACATAGTTTTATATTTGTTACTAAAGTAAGAAGAATTTCGTTCAATTTTTCTGAATGAAAAAAAAAAATTCTACAGGCAATTTCATAACCGAATCCTAGCGGGAATTTTTTTTCTTTTCACTCCTTGTTTTGTCATTTATAAAAATGTATACTAAAACCAAAAGGACTATTCAGAATATGCCCATTTTTTTTATTTTCATTTTCTGGCTTCGGAAGTGCAAAAGTAGGTATTATGAAAATTTTTTAAATATTCCGACTAATTGTGGAAAAAAATTGTCGTATTTTTATTTGCTTAATATAAAGAAACCGCACATTCTTCGAATTCCAGGAATTTTCTTAGTTTTGACATTTTTTTTCTTCATTTGATAATCATTTTTTAGATATTTAAATGCGGAATTTATTGAAGTAAAAACTTCATCTAATTCTATTTGAGTTTCTGAGAATTTTTTTTCAGGTGCAGTCCGTTCTTAGGAGGGCATATACTCGAAGGCGGTCTTCAACGTGGAGACATCGTTCTTCTCGAGTTCTGGCCACCAGTCTCACCACTCAACTACCACCACCACCTCCACTCGAGGAGGAGACAGCTTTAACTTGAAAACATCTCGTACTTTTTGAAACCATTCAATGCAAGGAAGCACTAGTGAAAAATACAAGAAAGTGCTGACAAAAGCAGAAGCCTTTGGATTTAAAGCTGATGAGTAGCCGAGCTGGTTTTGTATTGTAAATGATGGATCTATGGTATAAGGAAATAACTGTGTTTAGTGGAGTTAATATCGTCAAATATACATGACAAATATAACTGCGGATGTCACTTATGTTTAATTTCATTCGTTTCATATGTTTTAGTGCCATAACCCTTTTCCTTTTTCAATATGCGCAATTGATTATAAAATCAATCTGCGCAGTGCTCTTGATGCATATCATGAACGCAGGAAGTGATTCCACGGTGGATGTGCCAACTTTCTTCAAATACAACCGAAGATATTTTAATGTGGAGTGAAGAAAATTTTCAATTCTCTTTCTTTAAAAAGAGTCGCAGATTACTCTAAAAGCCATTGGTAGTTATAATGCCATAGATTACTGTAAAAGCCATTGGCAGCTATGATGTTACAGAATACTCAAAGAACCATTGGCAGTTATGATGCCACAGATTACTCAAAGAGCCATTGGCAGTTATGTTGTTACATATTTCTCAAAGAGTCATTGGCAGTTATATTGTTACAGATTACTCAAAAAGCCATTGGCAGTTATGATGTTACAGATTACTCAAAGAGCCATTGGCAGTTATGATGTCGAAATTCGATTCTTAAACATATTTGTTATATGTTGGGAACTATTCTTACATCAAAGGGTAGAAGAGTGTCTCTTGTATGTGTGTAATTTTCTTATGTTACTGTAGATGTCATTATGTACAGACAGCTGAATGATTTTTGACTACTTTTATGACGGATTATAATGTTATGAAATTGAAATCCCCACCTCTCTCTGGTCTTCTGGAAACATAAGCACTGTGAAACGATTTGCTGTGAAAAAATGATAAATGCGACAAACCTTTCGATGAATTTTTATCTTATAGCCAGTCTGCTGGAAGACAATTTCTCGCTCAAGAGCTTGAAATTGTAGTCTGATTATTGGTAAATTTGATGGATCCAAGGGGGAGGATGGAAGAGATTACTGATTTTGCCCTTCAAATTTACTTTTTAAGGTGTCGGACTAGATTAAAAATATGAATTTGGATGAAAATTCGGATTTTTTTAAAAGAAGGTATGTTTCTGTTTCCAGTCATATCTTTGTTTTGGCTCTACATCAATTTGAAGCCAAGTTATAGCAATCCATTAACACATAACTGATGATTATTTATATGCATTTAAAAAATTTAAACACATTTTCCGAAGAACGATTTTTTTTCATAATTCTACTGTACAAGCATCGTCATATCTCAAAAAATAATCAAAATATTTTAATGAAATTTATAATTTGTGCTCGTTATGTTATGCAGAATGTAATGAACTATGGATTTGACGTTGAATATTGTAGTAGTGGAATTATTATTGTTTAATATAATTGTTGTTGAAAAAATTCCAAAATTTCATAGATCATTCCATATATTGCACGCAAAAATTTTAGTTTTGAATATAATTCTTAGATAATAGTTACACTCTAAGATACATTATACATCTAATGTTACAAGGAAAAATAAAAAGCTGTAACAATTTGTTTCTCTAGAACAATCCTAGTTTTTATAAGTAAATGCTAAAATTTGCATCAAAATATGCTTTTTCTTCAAAATCTATCTATATATTTAAATAATTTCACTTTTATTCATCATTTCATCCTTATATTAATAAAAAAACGCCATATAAACATTTTTTTTGAGAAAATCCCCTCCGAATCTAATCGGATACCTTAATAAAACACAATTTACTTTTTATGCTGGAACTGCCGTAAATAAATTTCTTTCATTTGTTTGTTTTAAAATTCTTTCTTGCAGTAAATAAATAAAAAAATAATACACTGTTTGGCAATCAGAAAAACTGACCTCGGATTACAATAATTTTAAAGAAAATGTGCAACTAATCTGATAGATGTCATTTTAGCTACAGAAATTTTCGCTTTCGGAAGTTTTAGACGATTGCTTGGTATATATAGAGTAAGTATGACGCAAAATCTAAATGATCACAATATCAAATATTTACTTTCCTTCCCAAAATTTATTTTAAGAGACTATTAAATCACGAAATGTTTACATTTTTTTTTTGAATTATTCATACTATCTGACTAAAGAAACGATGCAACCTTCTGAAAAAGTTTGTCGGTATTACTAAATATTTTATAGTTCTAAGTAAAATACCGTAACATTATTTTTAACGGATTCTTTTAATTCAGAGACTTAATTATAATAATTCAAATGAAAGACATAATATCCAATTCACTTTTTAGAAAAAAGGACGAGGCAGAATCACTATTCTTCTTTGTGTATTGCATCTAAAATTCATTAAGTTGGAGCAATTAGAAATAATTGAACCTAGATGATTTTCTAAAATTTTGGGGGTAGTTTATAATTAATTTGTGTATGCTTCTTGTACTTGGTCACATAGTGTATTGGAATGGATTTTCATTTCTATCTGAAAAGTTATTATAATGATATGCATACGAATGATTGTGTTAAAAAGTAATCTTTCCATTTTTCAATCATTCTTAAATTTATTTCATCCTTAAACGTATGATAAATTAAAATATTTCTGAACTTCTAACATATTTTAAGTTAAAATTTTGTATACAACAGTGTACGATATTTTAATTCTAAGGTTTAATTTTTTTTATTTATATAGAAAGTCAATTTAAAATACTATATTGAAAAAGGGATAATCGATTCTAATAAAAAAAAATTCACTTGGTGATTGATATAGCAATCTTATTATTTATTGTAGCTCAGATATTCGCAACTTACTGAAATACAATATGTGATTAGCGTAAACTTTCTAGTGTACTGTTGTCGCCAAAATGGTAACCCAAACAACGAAGTCAAATGGTTACAACAGCAAGTCTTTGTTTTGTTTACATTATTGGATTTTAAGTTATCAAATTTTTCATAAAAATAAGCGTTTAAAAATTATTCTTAAATAATTATTTAAGAAATAAATTTTTTTTCAGTGCGACAATTACAAACTATAAAAGAATTACTTTAATAATAATGCTTATCGTTATTTCTACAGATATCTGAAATTTCTTTATTTTGTTTTTTCTTCACGCGCAAATAAGAGATACTTAATAATTTATTCTTTTAACAAAAATCGTTTGCATGAATGATTAGTCACTAAATGACTTTATTTTACAGTTCACCATTTCTGTTCAGAACTTTTCTTTTACTACGATAGAATTTATTTCATCTGGTAAAATATATTTTCCTTCGTTTTGCTTCAGGTTTGATCAAAAGACATAGAGATCTGAGTAAGTCATTAAAAGTTACAAAATTCCAGTTTTATTCATTTCTTTTTTTTTTTTTCTTTTTCTTTTCATTTCGGTCTGTTCTCATTTGTTAAAATTTTCCAAAACCGATAATTATTCTGTGTAAGATTATCTCCAGGTTTCAGTTTTGCTTTTTTTTATCAATTAATCGAATAAGATTTCCTAATTTCTTATTTTATACTTTTCTTGGATTTTTCCATCTCATTTTTACATTTTTTACTTTATCAATTACTAAAATCGAATAAGATTTAATAATTTCTTATTTTATACTTCTAATGGATTTTTCCGTTTCATTTTTGTATTTTTCTGTTAATTTATCAAAATACTAATTCTAATTTGTCAAAATCGACAATTCTTCACTTAGCTCTAAATTACTAAGCCCCAGTTCCATTTCTGCTACTAGAATTTTATTAACAACAACTACTATATTGTTTAATTTCTATAATTTATTTATTATTATTTATTAATCTTTAAGATTTTCTCAGTTATGAACTAGGACAATATTGAAATTTTTAATAACAGCTGCACTATTGCATTTCGAGCATTCCTATCCTAGGGTGAAGTTTCCTTAACTTTAGGAAAGACATGACGCTAGTTGATTTCTTGAAATATAATTTATTTTATACATAATTTATTTGAAATATAATTTAAGTGATCGGTTTTCTTATTTTTAAGAATGAGTCTTTGATGTTATTAAAGATAAATATTCTCCAGATATAATTAAAAAATATTTGAACTAAAGAAAAATCTCCTTAACATTCTCTAATTAAAAATGAGATAGAATTTTATTGTTAGTTGTTTAAAATAGTGCTTAGAATAAGGCTTTCTTCTCTGATCATTAAAGATAATGAAATATATCAGTTAATTTATATGGACTTCGTCATTTTTCTTTTACCAATGTGAAGTTCAATAACAGGAAATAGACTAGACTCACAGCTGTGTCAAATTCTATAGCAAAAAAAAAAAAATTGCTATGGGCGCTATTATTTTAGGTGTTTTAAAAATCAGGAATTTAGGTGGAAAGAAATTGCCGATCACGTGCCGTTTGATTTTCACAGGAACATAACTTATATTATAATCTTGGCATCACATATTTTTAGCCACTTTCTTTATCATATAGATGCTCTTTCGCCAGCTTCCAACTTCATTCAGTCTCTTTCTAATAAAGTCGCAAAAATTTAATGACTAATCAAAGTAAAGTAATTTAGCACTTATATGCAAATCTGCTTTTAACATAAATGTTTTATATGAAATATTTTAAACATATCCTTTCTAAATGTAATAAGTTAAATCTCATTTTTACAGTATTTTCAACACAGTTTTTTTAAAATGTACTAAATAGGATAATCCCTTACGAAAAGAAGTCACAATTCGTAAATTCACAATAATTGTTAAAATTTTAATATTTTTAACAAGTGATAATGATGTTGCCACTAATCGAAACAAAAAAAAAAGGTCGTACTTTTTATGACGTAAGCAAAATAATTTCTTTTAATCTATTTTTGATGATGTCGTCGATGTCGCTTTTAAAAAATATATACAATTGAGGAAAATTTTATGATCTTACATTCTGTTTTAAAAACAAAACAAGAAGAAACAATTCAATTGAAATGAAATCTGGCATACTCTGTGTTTGTATATGGAGAATGAATTAAATATGATAAGGTAATTTTTTTCTATCTTTGTAAAAATATATATCATATTTTATTCAGCACAAAATATGAATGAATTGCTCATTGGGTAGCTTCAATTAGGGAAATAGGGAAAATAAAATATTTTTCCCTATTCTATTTTTTTTTATTTTATTTTAATTTATATAAAATAACAAAAAACAAAATCAATATCAGAGTCAAAATATAAAAAACAAAATTAAAGATTACATATACATATTACTTACACAAAATAACTAAAATTGAAACAAAAATTTCAAATAAAATTTATATTATTTTCACTAATTTTAATTTCTCCTAAGAAAATAGGATTTTAAAAAACATAAAATATCCACTGAACGGTGGCTAAGTCTCGTTCTTATTTTGGACACAACATTGCCTGAGATTGAAAATACTCGTTCACTAGTTACTGAGTTTGGCATCAAATTACAAATCTAAGTTTTTTGTTCTTTTATTCGTTTGTTCAAATAATGAAAATTCAGCTTTCAGTGTCTTTGGATTTGTAAGTTTTTCGTCAGGGTCTTCAAGAAACTAAACAATTATATTATTTCCGAGAATTATTTTATGAACTGCTTTCAAATGAATATGTAAATTGCTCGTAGATGATTCTTTGCAGCTCAACATTTTATTACAATGATTTCAGATTGCCTTGTCTATTCCGAACTTTTTGAAACTATCCCAAACTTCCGACTTACTCATTTTTATCTATATTTTTGTCGTTTATTTTACAATTTTATTATTTTAACTATTAACATTAATGCTATTTAAAATAATCTAATCTATACATTTTCTAGGAATTTTGAAAAAAAAAAACGCTTCTTAATCTAATTCCGATGTTGGCTAAAGACATAATTTATGCTAAAACGTTGCGAAAGAAAATATGGAATATTTTAACACCCTGTGTTTTATTTAAAATTCCATTAAACAGAAGCCAGAACTTCTTATTTTACACTAATTTTTGATAGAAAAAATTTACATAATAAAATTCAAATTTTAAAATGTAAAATATAAACATAAAAATTAAACATACTTAATACTTACGTTATTTTTACCAAACATAACAACTTTATATTTTTATTTGCAGTTTTCACCTTCTCAATATTAAGCAAACCTGTCATGACTCGAGATGGATCGGATTCTGAGACCACATTTCGATAATTCCATTTCATTAAGGGGTGAGAGGCGGAACGACGAGCACATTTGACCTTGGATTTCTCGCATTAGATACTTTTTTAGTTCTATTTTTTTTCTCACGTGTATGTGAGTGCTATGTCATTTCTGACAGCATTTTATTTTAACTGAATATTTCGTATTGATATGTATAGTTCAAGAGGTGTAAAAAAGCTTTCCGGAGTGGTACGAAGAAGATTTTATATGATATCATTAAATACTGCGATCAAGAAGCAGAAAACGGGAAATTATTTATTCCTTTCACACGTTCTTTGAAACGAGCCAGACAAATTGCTGACGTTTCTATTAGCACCCACTTCATACCGATGGACAAAACATCCGACGAGAAGCAAGAGTTGAAATTTATCAAACTTTTGTTTCACCTAGAAAAAAAAGTGAAAAGGGATGTTCATGAAAAACATAAATTGACGAATTCGAGGCGCAACTGTGCAATGCACAAACACTGGCCAACGCAACTTGCAACGTTGAAAAAATGTTTGCTGCCCGTTGCATAGAATGAATAGCAAATCAAATATATTAAAAATTAATTTTTTACATAATAATATGATTTCTTAAAACCGGTTTTCTTAATTTAAAAACCGGTTTTCGAATGTGACAAATTTACTTTTAAAAACCGGTTTTTTAAAACCGGATTTGAAAACCGTCAAACCCTAGCTTCAATAAGGGCAATATTAGTCGAAATTCACAGATATAGCGAAAAGTTGTTAATCTATTTTGTCACAAAATGTATTGCAAGATCAAAATTCAAACGATATTCATTATGTGATTTGCATTTTTTAATTAAAAATCTTAAATAAGTTACAAAATAAATTTATGGAGCTATTGATACATGTTTATACATAGTATCTATGATATATATAGTATCTATATATATCATAGCTCCATATATATAGTATCTATGATACTCTTTTAACCATATTCCCTACTTCCGATCAGGAGCATTTTGCGACTTATTTCTATTGATTTTCGCAACCGTTTCCTTTTTATCTAAAATAGAGTCAGTTCTGGCTTTTGTTAACCGATAAGATAATAAACCGAATAATGTAATACTTGTTATGGCTTCCTTCCAATCTTTTTATGTTGCCAAAAATAGTTTCCTGTTTGTTTCAGCAAAACTTCTTTTATTCATTTGAAAACTTCTTTTATTCATATTGCAATAAAATACAAATGATTTAAAAATAAATTCTCTTTGAATATTTAAAATTTTTAATTTCAGACAAAAAGTAGTGTCTAAATTCTTTAAAACTTATTTAGTCCAAAATATTTTTTTCAAATATAGTACTCTCAAATCCAAATTATTTTTGTTAATAACTTTTTATTTACAAGTTAGAAATACATCAAATTTAAATTAATGAATTCATTTAGATTAATGAATTAAAATTATTCATTCATTTTCCTTTATTCCATTCCTTCATTTTTCATTTGTGTCTAGATTATAGTGAGTGCCCTTTGAAGTATATAGGCACAATATGTGTGCACGTAATGATGTGTTTATTGTTAAATTAATATATATTATATATATTAAATTTATATATATGCAGGATATTTATAATAATTTTTTAATGTATCCATTCTCTAGTATTGTATAATTCAAAATTCAAATTTTTTTTTTATTTTTTTTTTATTTAAGGACTGTGATACTAAAATAGAGAAACAGGAAATATAATTTGTTAATTTATTTGTGAAAATACATCCAGGAAATTTCTGCTAAATTATGTTATAAAATGTTACAGTTTTTCAAAAAAAAAGAATATATATTTAACTATTAACTATTATCGTTTTATTTTCTCAATTGTAAAATTATAAAATTTTCTTTAGAATTTCGAAGATTCTCTCAAAATGAATCCATGGGATTTTCTCTTTTAAAATATTTGAAATTATGAAAAAACATTTACATCTTTAAACAGTTAGTTTTTTTTAATATTTAACAAATTAAACGCAAAATTATAATTTTTTTCTGAAAATAATTTTTAACTAAACATTTTTTTAAAAGTTAACGCCACCAATAGAAAAGCAGCAAATTTCGCATAAAAAATATATTTATAGTGTTATAAAATCACAATCGCATGAAATGAAAATTTTTTTGGATACACCCGATGTTGTCAATGAACTGGTGTATGGCTTAAAAAGGCGGTCAACAATAAACATGTCCTCGCAATATGCAATAAACATGTTCCTAACAACCGTATAACTGAATAACTTTTTTAAATCACGTGATTTCAATAAAATAGGCTTTCAGGTAGATTTTTCATATGTTTTGAAGACAAAAAAATAAAAAAAAAGATTATTTTAAATTTAATAATCGATTCCCAATGCTCCGCTTTATGAAATTAAGCCATTGAACATTCATATTTTGAGACGAATGAATTTGTTATATCTCAAATAATAATAAGAGGACATATGTATGTATCTCCACAAGACATACCTCTGGATGCAGAAATAACACATATGACAAAGACATTTTAAAAATTTTAATTAAAATCTTAATTATTTAAAAGTCAATGCGCATTTTTGACAATTTCCGGTGAGAATTTCCAGAAATAAAACACAAAAATGATTTTTAATCATCTTAAGATTTAAAAATAATCTTTAAAATATTATAAATAAAATATTTTAATTATCATTAAAATATTTATTTATTATTAAAATGCAATTGTGTATTTTTTTTAATTTTTACAATTTGTTTGAAATATTTTTAAGCATGAACTATAACAATACTTTTCATTGTTGCTATGAAATTAAACCATTATAATGTTTTATTAAGCATTTTGTAGAAAGTTTTTCGTTCGTCGTTAAAAAGCACCAGATTGAAAATTTTATTTATACTTTCATATTATTTTTCAATGTATATAGTGAAATGTTACTTTTTTATATTATTTCATTAAAATTTCAGCGTATTTGTGAATGAATATTCCAGTTTTGCAGGAAACAACAAAAAAGAACTTTATTGTTCGTCGAAAATTAAAAATTAATTTTTAACTTAGTTTAGTTACATTAACGTCCCGTTTTAAAGAAACACTAGAGCTATTACGGGTCGAGTCGCGTAATTTTGAGCCTTGGTCAGACGACAGATCGGCACCTGAGCTGGCACCCTTTCTTCAAACTTCCGTACCACACTAGCAGGAGGACGTTTGGTCCCGACGGATTTGGCTTGCACCAGACCTACTTACACGGCAGTTCTTCAGCGTAATCGTGTCTTGAGCCTGAAACCCTCCGGTTCCCAAGCCGTGACCTTACCACCAGACCACCACGGCCCCTTTTAAACTGAGTTATACGCTTTCGTGTGAGATTCACCAGATGCATAAATGATATCGAAGAGACACAATAACTCATCCCACACTTTTTTCTGCATTGTTGCTGTGAAGCTTTGGAAGGCTGAAATATGCATGTATTTCGATAATTGATTTTTTTTTTTTTTTTACCGGGATTACTTCAAACAACAAGTAATTGTTCCACCCCTACCAACTGGCAATGACGCATTTAAAACATGCATGTCTGCCTCCTTAGAAAGCGTCACATAGGGACGCTGGAAAAAAAAATGGACGAGATGAGATAATGTGCCGCTTTGACATCGTTCGAATTTCTAGAGGGGTTTTCACTGAACAATTATAATCGTTTTGAATTTCAGTACTTTTAATTTCCGATAAACAAAAATGTTGTTTTGTTTCCTCTTAATAGTTCTACAATGATGGAATATTAATTTATGAACATCCTGTATATTAAGTGCATTTGAAAATATAGCAGTATGGTGAATGATCAAAGTTTCTGTTCTTTAATTTTTTTCGGCATTCTTCAGTTCAGCTAATAAATGCTACAGTCTCTTAAGAATTTTCAAAACTTTCCCAACATGGGAGTTTTCAGATTTTATTTGCAATATGATTCTGGCATTTGAATCATTTGGATTCCTGAGGATTATAGCGACGATGGGAACGCATACTTTGACGCATTTCTTCATATGCGCATAGATGTTCTCGGTACCGATGCGCCATGTCCAGTACTTCGAGGGCCCTCCACACTGCACAGGCCAGCAGTGCACATAAGGGCAGAAGACCGGCTAGCAGCAAAAGCGTCAAGCCCAGGAGCGGAGGAGAGACTATTCGTCCCAGCAGAGAATTGGGTGATTCGATTGTGTAGTGCAGGACGATCATGACCAATCCACAGGTGGCCAATACAGTTCCAAAAGCCAAGCTGATAACGCATGCTTCTGCACGAGGAAAACGTTTTCTTCCCCCGCCTTCTTCCAAGCGACATGGGACTAAGTCCTCCTCTAGCAGGTAAGGGAAGCTGGGCTCACTTGTGGCATCCATCTGGAGAAATAGCAACATGTAAATAAATAAACAAAATATAACAAATTCTTTTTGTAAATGTCATGAACATTTATGAATTTTCAAAAAAAAAGTATGCATTATCGTTACTTTTTAAAAGAAGAATCCGAGGAGTGGTGTAAAACATTTTTTTTCTTCGGTATTACTCTTAAAGCATCGCAAATATGGGGTTAAGAAATCACTGGACAATTAATCGAGTTCTAGCTTCTCTAGGAAATACATTAATTGTGTTATGTGACAATGGATCGGCATAGTGCCCTCGTTAACTATTTTAATATGTTTACAACAAAAAGATTAGGAAATAATGAGATCTAATCCAGAAACATAATGAAATTTTCCTATCATGTATAAATATCAATCACTGCAATTAAATGAATGGAAATAATAATAAACAGTAACATTCTGCAATCATCTGTCTATTCATGATATTAATTTAGTAAATTTTCAGTAATTACACCTAACACATTAAATGAAAATAGTTTTTTTTAATTTTATTTGGGCAATAATAAAACTGAAATAAAAGGGGGATTTTGATTCTTTAACTATGCATGAAAAATAACGAAATCGATCCGACTAATGACGCTGGAAGCCGTGTAATAGTTTTATTTTGCAATATCTCTAGGAAATGGTGAGCGGATGGATGGCAGAAGGCGATTATTAATACCGTATTTCAGTGTCATGAGCTTTTAAATGAAATAAAAATTGGAAAAATCGTTAAAGTCGTTGAAACTGAGAGACTTTATATAATTTTTTCTCCGGAGAGGATGTACAGTGAAGTAATGCGACTGAAATTTTTCTAAAAAATAGGCCGGTGGAAGACAAGTAATCAGTGTTTACATATCTAGATGTCACGAGTTTTCATATAAAATAAAAAAAGTATAGAAATCGGACTGATGGTTGAGGTTGCATTAGTGGTTCTTTAATTTCTCAAACTATTTTAAATATATAGATTGGAAGGTAAAATATTTATTCTTATAAGTTAAAATATCTGAATATCATCAATAATTATTAAAATATCCTTATTAATTTTTCAAAGTTTTTCTGTTTTTTTTTTTTTTTTTGCATTTGCCAGTATTGTGCGAGTGAATCTCTGAATAGGACATATTATTCCGCTTAACGCAAGTGCGAATCAATTTCCATGTTTTCTTCAGAATCCTGATTATTACCATTATCTTATCCACGCTAAGAAATGTAATCGCATTTCTGTCAAGCGAATTTTATTTAGACCCATTTTAAGTGTAATTTAATCTTCTTGGACATCTTTGTTTGTCCAAGCCCTTTTCTTAATTTGAATTTTTATACATCCGATAAATCATAATAATAAATGATCATTACTGACGATAAATGATCACTGCTGATGTCCAATTCATAAATCATTTTTCAAATAAAAAGCTTTACCCATCAACAGAAACAGAAGAACATGAAGGAAAAGAATTAGAAGAAAGGGAACAAATTTATAAAGAATCAATATGTAGTATTGAGGGAACACAAGTATTTATATTAGATATAATTCCGAATGCAGAAAAAAAAGAATGAATGTTGTCTCGATATGGAAATATAGAAGACTCTCCTTAATAGAAAATTCCAAATAAAATGAAGAAAGCTATATTTTCTATTGAAGGAGACAAAATTATTTATAAAAATTATTCGTTGAGTATGAATTGAATTTTATAGACGAAATATCATAAAATTATTAATCATTATCTTTGTAAGTACTTGTTCAAACAGAAACACTTGAATACAGTCTTCTTTTATTTCAACAAAACCGTCAGATTTGAGTTCGCTATTATTTTTCAAGTGGTGCTATGTAAAAAAATGATCCTTTCAGCAAAATGTAAAATTATCTATTTAGAATCCTGAATCATTCATTTCAGCATTAAAATTAAACATAAATTAAGTGTATAAATGCATTATAACCTTAAAAATTATTTATAAATCATCAGGTTTCATTGAAATAGATATAATTTTTCTTTTTTAATTCTTAAAAGTAGGACCGCCTCATTTATAAAAACTTAAACCTCTAATTCATTTACTATTTTAAAAACTCAGAAACAAACGAATAATATGCTCGAAGAAATCTAGCTTCCTGATAATGTTTTAAATTATCTTCCCGCGTTGCCTCTCTCTCTCCAACATTTCCTTTTTATCGGTTAAAAAACAGTTAAATTAAAATTTAAAAATCTTTAAAAAAAATTTCATATGAATTTGAAAAAAAAAAACTTGAAAATTTGAATTATATTAAGTCAAAATTATGAAAATGGATTTTTTAGAATAATATGCCACAGATGTTAAAAATCATATATAAGCTGTATAGTAAACTATACGTTGTAACAACGGCTTAAATTTCTTGATGGCAAAATACATAATAAAAAGTCAAAATGGCTGATTTTTCAACATAAGCTCCATAAAAATGATGTGTATACAAAATTTTTTTAAAAAAGATTGATAACCGTTTCAAAACTTAATAATTGTTAAATTATCAATTGTCGTTTAAAATTAATTTTTTCTTTTCTTTTTAGTACTAAACAATTCGAAATATCTGCCTTCTGTAGTATAGTATATATGCTTTATTTGTAGATTTGTTATGGGCGATGGAAATTTCAGGAATAACGTTCAGTAAATGCTACTGTTTTTCTTTAGCCTATTTGTAAACTATGTAATGTTTATGACTTCTTAGTATGCAATAATATTGTTGAGGGAAAAAAATCTGTTTTAAACTTTTCACATAATTTGTTATCCATAGAATCCGCTGTTTGAAAATTTTTGTTGATTTGTTATCACTATTTTTTTAAAAAAACTTATCTTGTTTTGTTTTGTTATCCATAGTTTCTTTGTTCTCTCTTTGCTTACGTAAGGTAGTTATTAATAGAAATAATTCGCACAACTTCACAGTCTCGTGTTAAACGCGTCGTCAATTTATAAATCTGCTTTGCATTTTACATTTTTGCTTTATCACGATGTGCTTGAGAATCTCTGGTGAAACTGACTGGGTGCTTCACTTGAGCATAAGTTTCCATTTTTATCATGTTTATATAACAAGCATTCAAGGGCAATTCAAACATGAGGTCAATAATTGCCGTTTTTTAATCAATTTTAAGAGTCATTCTTTTGCTGTTTGAATTTTCTTTTAGTTTTTGTTTCACATCTTCTTTGATTACATTATTCTAGTACTTACCTTAAAAATTCAATCAATTCATTTTTTTTTGAATTTTTTAGTTTTTATACTTTTTTTAATATCATTTTTTTATATTCAAAATCCTTCCTAATCCCTAACATGATTAAAATAAATCCAATCGAAATTATATTGAATGTTTTTTAGAGTTTATAATGTAATTAATCTATTAAAAAATATCAGTTCCTTATGTAAATTAGATTAACAATCTATTCACCAGCTACAGAACATTTAGACTTAAAACTACATAGTTCATAATATTATGTAGAGGATCCTATCGAATTTTCAGAGACCGCACATCTAATAAATTGACGATTATTTAGCGGAAATATGAAAAAATCATATATATATATATATATATATATATATATATATATATATATATA
>JAPMOR010071052.1:95327-117166 GCA_026543865.1 Argiope aurantia
TTTTTTTGCATTTCAGTAGTTAAAATCTGAACATTATTACATTTTCTCATTAGCTCAAAGCTGAAGATTAATATATTTCTACAAGTAAAAATATTGCATGAAATATAAACACTGCATAATATTAAAATGTCTGGATGATAGATCCATGTCCTAAGAATCCTAAATGCAGAAATTAATTATATGCTTAGATGACATGTGCAGTTAGATACGCTTTTGATGTGGCTGTGAACCAAGTCTAATCCTGTATTTTGTTACAAATAGGAATATTTTTCTTCGTCATTACTTTCTTTGTCGCTCAATAGCAAGCTAGATGGCGGTTCAATGATTTTTCCAAAAGATTATTAAACACTTCAAGCTGCATTAAAGATCAGACGTGTACAACCTCATTAAGTTAATGAAATAAAAAATCTTTCAGAATTCTTTCAAAAATAAATTCTTGGAGGGTAAATTTTTTAAACATATTTTGCCAAAAATTGTTCATGGTGCAAATGCTCCAAGGAAGGACTATCTTAATAGCTAATTCAGATACAAGAAAAAGGTTGTCCCTAATTAGAAACTTTATGTATTATATTGTAGTTGATAAAGGAAGGTTAAAATTCAGTTATTAGAAAAAAATTGCAGTCACTTATTATTTCCTTTAGAAAAATCCTTCTTTATTGGATTTTTGAATCGGTGAAGTTCTGCAGCATATGCTGCCAGATTCTTAAATAATAATATTCAAAAGTAATTAATTGTGGCATCATGACTGAATACATTTAATCAAAACTTCTCAGTTTTCTGTTCTGGACTGAAATTCTATTACATGAAAGCTATGAATAATAATTTATTAAAGCTTCCCGGCGCGTTTGTGAACACACATGTAGAGTTAGGATTAGCCACTTTTGATGATTAATTGGTTCGTCGAAATTATTGATAAAGTAACATTTCAGAAAGTAAGAGTTTTTTTCGAAACTAAATTATTTGTTTAGCAAAGCATTTTTAAACTTTAAATTTTGATATTATTTAGATCTTACTATTTTAGAAGCCTTATATAGTTATGTTCAAGATATCATTTGTCTCTCTCTCTTTTTTTTTATCTTTTATCAGAATGAATTAATTATTGAATAAAATCGATAAAATCCGCTCAATTATTCCAGCAGGAGTGGTCTTTCATATTTTTTTCTAATAGACAGTGTGCAATTATTTAATGTTTCTGATATGTGTCTCGTAAATGGGCGCAGAAGGGGTGATAGATGACCATTCAGGCTTACCTAGATGTCATGAACTTTAGGTTTCTTTAGTTTTCCAATTATTTTACAGATATCAATCGAATTGATGATTATTTTACAATAACATCTTTTAAAAGAGTAAACTAGGCATAAGAACTTCTGTAAAAGTATAATGCTCATTAAAAGTAATATATATATATATATATATATAAGATCTAAATGATATCAAAATTTGAAGTTTAAAAATATTTTGCTAAACAAACAATTTAGTTGCGAAAAAAACTCTTACTTTTTGAAATGCTACTTTATCATAATTAGAAGCACGTGATAGATTATGAATTACTTAAATGAAAAAAAGCCTATTTTCCTTATTACAAATCGAATTCAAAATAATGAATGACGAGTTTTAATTTGATAAAAAGAATTAAAAACATCAGACATCAATGATTCCAAAATAAGATTTATTGCGTTTGGTTTAAAAGTATAATTTATGTATTTCTAATGAAGAAATGATTCTACAAAAAAAATACAAGAGTTATGTGATTGTGATAATATTCTAAAATAATATGAAAAAATGAAATGCTACTGTCATTCATTACTATTACGAACTGTCAATGATCTCTTAGCTTTTGAAAAACACTTTTTCTAAATGCCACTCCCTTCAAATAGCAACTTATATTGTCAAAGGTATAAAAGTCCTACCTATGCTTTTCATCAGTGATTTCGCAAAGCCATGCACTTCATTTTAAGTGATTATGCAGCATTATCAATGCATATAATGAATGTAGAAGCTGTTGGGATCTCTTAAAATGATATTCACATCGCTGAAGCAATCGCAGAAAAGTAATGATGTAATACATACATACAAACATGCATATATATAAATTAATAGTAAAAGTGGAAGTTAAATGCAAAGCAGAGAATCAAATAGAACGATTAACGCATTAATCGGCCATAAGATAAAATTAATATAGACTTCAAAAAGAATTAATCATTTTCTGCAAACAAAATCATCATGTGTAAATTACAATAATTTTCTGCAAACGCAAGTAAATAATAAAGAATTATTTACATTTCTTCATTACTGTCCCCATTTTTCCTTAGTGTTTCTTAGTATATTATGCAATTTTCTTTTAGTTATATTATTTATTAAATTTGTATCTCAGATCTACATTGATTGCATTTTCACACGTTGATCTGCAACAGCATTTCAGATGAAAGCAACATTTTTTTCACTCAATTTTCCAAAATTGTTTGCAGAATATGCTGTCTTATTTTACGCTGAGCAGTAACATCACTTAAATGTTTTATTCTTTTGCTAGTTTGCGAATATTAAAATCTGCGAAACAGAACGGCTTCGTGAGATTTATTTGAATACGAATTAACATATCAAAAACAAGGACATTCTTTTTTTAAAATATTTTAATTATAAAAAATTTTGGCAATGAGATTTGGTGGATTTATATACTTTAAACTTTCACTGTATCTAAGAATAAGAAATAAAATGGATCTTTTTTGTCTGTAAATAGGAGAACTGAAAGGTGATATAAGTTAAATGGATGGAATTTAGTTCGTGGTTTTTAAATTTCTATTTTGAATGACACACTTTCATGTGAAAGTTTGTCTATCTGTTCACCTCGCGATCTGCTTGTGAACTGTATTGTTCACAAAGCAGATCGCGAGGTGAAAGAAATGGACATGTGGTTATATGTGTAACGAAATTTTGTATTAAATACGACATTGCCTGAACGTTTGTGTGATCACAAATATATGATTACACAAAATCGTAAAGACTGGTACGTAAAAGCTTGATATTGTAATTTTATTGCTAAAACTGTAGATCTACATGATTTTAGAACATACCGATCAAAGAAAACTGAATAAAATGCATAATTTATTTTCTCATATAAATTAAGAAACATGGCTTGCTAGAATGTATTTTAAATTGTAAAACGCCCTACAGTTTGTAAGTATACGACAAAAATTTCTCGTGTTTTTTTTTGTTTTTTTTTGAGTGTGTGCAAACAAAAGCAATGCAAATTAAGGAATAATATGTAAAAAAGATCCCCATAGAATAAAATTCGTTATAATATTTTTAATTAAAAGCAAATTGCGAGAAAATACACACACTATGAAGTAAAAATTGCATCTTTCACATAAAAATTATCATCTTAATTTTAGCATTAGTTTACTAAAAAAAATGTTTAAAAAATGCTATATAATGAATTTTTTTATTAAATATGAATCATAAAAACCTTTAGCATAAGAATTAAAGTAAGACATAGTCTACAAAAATCATTCTGTATCATATAACTCGTTGTAAATTATACCTGCAATATCAAAGGCTTAATACTCACATTAAATAAATTATAGCCAAAATGTAAACACTTAATCTATAAATCTAGAATTAGAAAATTTTTCATTTTGTAAAGTAATTCCTCGCTTTGTTCTGGTTAAAATAGTTTTCTTTAAACCGATAGTGCTTATAGTCTGGCATGTAACTAAAAATGAGGAGGTAATTGAAGGGGGAATTATTCAAACCATTCTACAGGACACAATTGGTCTAGAACTACCAAGAATTGCGCACCACTTCTTGGTTGTATGTTTACAAAGACATATTTTAAAGTTTCTATTAAATTTTTAATTAAAAATTAATCAAAATTTTAATATTTTCATTAAAGAAAGAGGCATATTATCGACAAAAATTCTAATATCTCTTTAAAATTTAAACAATAAACTTCTTTATGCCAACATTTTTTTCTCATTTTATTTCACTAATTAAAAAAAATTCAATCTATTTTCAAATATATTTTGTAACTCTATTTTTCAGTATTTTAGTTACTGGATTTCATACGCATTGTGACAAAATTAATTAAATTATTACAAGCTCGTTATCGCTACAATGTAATTAAGACAAAATTTTAAAAATAAAATTAATTTATTCTAAAACATTATCATGCTATGATGTTTTGGATTAGAGGTTGGAATAAGCCTTGAATTTTTTAAATAACTTACTAAGTTGAGGATTTGTGTCTTTTAATTTTTTACATAGAGGTAGGGAGCAATGCTTCTCTACAATTTTGGTGAATATTATTGCATGGCATTTTTTCTGGTGTTTATTTAGTCCTTAATATTGTCAAAAAACATAAAATATGTATTTGGAATGGAAATGTTTCAATATTGTGGAAATATCTTTGATGTGCTTAGATATTTTGGGGAATGGCTGATATTCTAGAGTATATTCCTTATATCTAGAAAGTATACTTCCAGAAAAAAATTACCCAAAATATTTCAACGATCAATATTGGTATAATTCAATTAAAGCAAGCATGAGAATAAGAAAAATTGTTTGCAATTTTTTATTCAAAAATTCTGATTTCCATCGACATTTGGCAAAAAATCCACATTTTCTTTTGTATTATGGTTGATAAAAATATAACGTTGAACGAGTGAAATATATCTGTATAAGCGATTTCGCAGAACAATGACCAATTAGAGCAATGGCCCTATTTTTTAATTTGGCTTTCGAAATAGAATCGCTACCACAAGAACGCTTGAAATGTTGCGAAAAGCCTTTAAGGACACTTTATCAAAAAGCAAGTGTTTTCGAAACGCATAAGATGTTTAAGGACGGCATATAATGTGTCAAAGATTAACATTTCTATTTTCTTATATTATGAATCATAAATTTTACCAGCTAACAGAACTATTAATGAAGACTATTTGACAGAATTTTCGCATTATTTTTATCATGCAATTTGCTCAAAATTATCTGAAATGAAACGAAATAATTTATAATTTTTATCCCAAGAAAATGTACAATTAAGATTCCTTGCTTTTGTCATTCATTTGGTACTGAATCATTTATTTTTATTTCAAAAATTAATCTCTTTATCTGACTATTTTCGAATTTTTTTAATAAGGGAAAAAATGGCTTTCAGTTCTACAGAGGGTTAAGGAAAATGAATATGCTTCTTCAGAATCAGAAAAATATGCGACATATGTAAACTGTTGTTCAAAAAAATAATAGACAAAATTCACTAAATATGAATTTTGAATATAAAATATCTCATTCATTTTAAAATCGTTTTGGCTTATTTGTGGTAAGAATTATATGTCTCAAATTAACCATGGCAATCATGCTTCTCGTTGGGTTTCTATCAACTATCATATTTTTGAGAAAATATAATAAGGGAATTTGGAATACAAGAGTGAGATTCTTTGCATGGCATGGTGCCACCAATTTATGTTCATTTTTTAAACAGTCATTTTTGGTCCTGTTTTTGAATTTGAGATGGGTAAATTAAAATTCAGTAGGCATTCTGAAGATCATTGATAAATTCGCATAAAGAATTAGTGAACTTCGAATTTGTTAGAAATCCTAACTTTGTAGTGGATGTAAAAGATATTGACTATGATTTGTAATCTCATAATTTTTAATAAATCAAATCCTATATATTTTGATTGTGATAATATGTAAGTATTAAGAATTTCCTCTGGGAGGCAGGCATGTCGAGCAGACGAACTAGTCGAGCAGGCGAACTAGTCGAGCAGACGAACTAACCAAACTAGTCCTCGGTTTCCTTGATTCATCAAAATTTATTCCGAACCACAAAGCGTACAGAGACTCCTTGACAATGAATAAGCTGAGTTGATTAAAAGTCCCGTTTCAACGATGGACCATATTACAAGTTTGCGAAATGAGTTTGCTATACGCTTTAGGTCTAACGGGGATATTTCGCAGTGAACACAGGATTGTATTTGGTATGCGCAGCGAATGATCTTATACGTTTGATAAGATGTAATAAAGCACCACCGTAAATATTTTATATTTATAATATTTTTCTGTTAAATAATTTGGCATTATACTTTTAATTGCTTTACAGAGAAAAAAAAATATACTAGTTATGCAATGATTTAAGAGTTCAAGCATCATTTATCATATTCAATCCTATTAATAAAATTATTGTAATTGCTGATTCATTAGCTATTTTTTTATTAATCAGCTGCTGGATAGTTAAAACAGAAACCAATAGGAATTGCCTCCCCAAAACTTTCTCACATATTCTCGAATAAAGGAAATATCAGAGAACACTTTGCATAGCTTTGGCGTACAATATTTACAGAATATGAAACTTTGGCGTGAATATAGCATTTTTACTGAATTTATCGAATAATACTTGAAGAGTTATTTGGCGATATGCGTTTAATATTATCCGAAAATGGAATTTGTGTTTTAAACGTGATTTCCCCAACCAATTGATATAAAATTTGACACAGAATTACACTTGCAGTCTCAAAATTCCGTGCCAAAGTCGATATAAAGTCATTGCGTTTTTGAATTATCCCGTTTACATGTTCCTGACAATACAGACGGACAGATAATCAAACCGTAATTGGATTTGGCTTAAAATTTTACAGATGTCTACTCTAAAGATCTTAAGTTTGTGCATCGAATCTTATATATCTAGCTCTCTTCTTTTTGTAGTTATCATGTTAAATTATATTTGAACAGACAGACGGATGAACTTCCTCAGAACGGAGTTTGCTCAGAACTTGATAGAAATCTACAAATTTAATGTAAAGACAGTATACCAAATTTCATCTGTCTAGATAAAAGAGGTTTAGAGTTACTTTTTGTCACAGACGGACAGATGGACATTTTCCAAATGTGTGTTTGTTTTTTTTCGAACTCAGGAAAGTATAAAATGTGGATATATTGTCAAAATCTGGAATTCAATTATTTCGGCGATTACTGTATACTTTCTCTATGCCACGTACACAAGAAAATAATAAAATGAATAAAAAATTTTAAGTTGCTAAATTTTTAGATTTTTTTATCAAGGAGTTTGTATCGCTTAAGTATGTTCTAACTGGAGTATTGACTTATGATAGCTGAAAATAAACTTATATATCTTTGATATCTGATTAAACAAACAAAAAAGATTTCTAGTTATTCTAAATGTTATTATTTTAGCAGCTTTAAAGAAATTTTTTTTATTAAAAAATAAATCCAAAAATCTACTCATATGTTTCAATACGTGACAAGAGAGCCGTCAAAAGCGATGACAGGTGCTCTGTTAACAGAGTGTTGTAAGTGCTGGTCCTCGTCCTCCACTGAATGATTCTTAATTGAAAGCACGATGATTAATGCCTGCTGAGTTCGACCTCGGAACATTGGTGGGAATGTGGAGGGAAATTGAAGCGATACGTCACACGCATGTAATGAAAGTTCGCATTCCGCTGCTGAAAAGCTTTCTTGGCAGAATTACGTTCTTTCATTTTTTTTTATCGAAATCTGTAGGGACATACAAAGTGCATTTTACTGTTTTTAGATAAAAAAAAAAGATAATCTTATTTTCTCAACCAAAAATTACAAATTTTGAACAAGTTACTTAAAGCTCTTGAAAGCATTCTTAAAAAGTTAGGCAAAAGGAAAAAATAAATAAATAAAATAAAGTCTCTTTATCAATATATATTAACAGGCATATTAAAGACTGGTTGTTTTATAAATTAACTAAACAACATTTACATTATAAAACCAGTAGGGAGTATGGCAGTTACAGCAATACTTTAATCAAATCGAATAAGATTTTTATCTTTTAATTCCTATTATAACTAAAATTAAGGCTTAAAAAAATCCAAAATATGCTTTGAAAAGTATTAATACATCAGAAATTGAAGATATCAAACAAAATTGCTTGTCTCAGAGTGTTTTCAGCTAGGCTTTCTTCAATACTTACACAACCTGCCGGAATGGTTTCCCTAAAACTTTCTCGCATACTCTCTAATAAAAGTGTTATCCCAGAGAGCACCTTGCATGGCATTGGCGTACAAGTATTGCGAAATACTAACTTTTGGCGTGAATTTAAATTTTTACTAAATCTATCGTGTAATCCTTTGCTAGAGTGTTTTTTTAGCGATTACTGCCTGATATGAGGTTAATAGTATCCGGAAATCGTATTTATGTTTTAGACAAATTTTTCCCTACCGATTCAAACAAAAATTTTACACAGATATACTTTTGCAGCCACAAAAATCACATACCGAATTTCATACATTTAAGTCACTGCGTTTTTGAGTTGTCGCGCTTACACGATTCTGAAAGTTTAGACCTAGACGACCAACCCGGTGTTGGATTTGACTCAAAAATTTTATAGGTGTCTACGCTAGAGATTTTAAATCTATGTACCAAATTTAGACTATCTAACTCTCTTCGTTTTGCAGTTAGCGTGTTAACACTTATTTAGACAGTCTGATAGACAGACTTCGTTTGAACGGATTTTGCTCAAAATTTGACAGAAATCTGCAGATTTGGTGTAATGACAGTATACCAAATTCCACCCATCTAGATCAAAGAGGTTTAGAGTTATATTCGTCACAAATAGACAGGCGGGCATTTTTCAAAAATGTTTTTTTTGAACCCAGACGGGTCTGAAATTTGAATTAATGTATCGGCATCAAAATCGGCCGCAATTTTCTATTTAATTAGCATTATTACCGCTTCAGTCAGTTGTTTTTCTTAAGCCATTGTTGATCAAATGTACGCTTTTATAAATTACAATGTTGAAATTTTTTTTCCTTGATTGGCAATTGACATTGGTAATGTTGCATACTTCAAAAATGACGTCAGATATTTAAAAAACAACAACACCCCCTTAGATTTTAATAGTAGAAAATTGTAGAAATTAATTTATTTTGTAATTAATTGTATTGTAATTAATTAATTGTATTAAATATATAATTTAGCGATTAATTTATTTGGGGAAAAAATTTAGTAATTAATTGTAGAAAAATATGTATTGTAAGATTTATGTAAACATCAACCAAAATTATGAGCGCCATCTCTTATTGATAATGCGCAACTTTGAAGCGGTAAGTCAATCAAATATTCAGATTAGTTTATACAATTTACAAACATAATACGAGGATCCTTTTTCTTTTCAAGATTCGTTGGCCCATACAAAAGGATAAAATAAAAAACAAACCAAATTTATTATAAAAAATTATGTGCAATCATAGTTTTTTAGGTTTAATCGGTGTGAGGATTCATACATTTATCACATCAGTGCTATAGAAACGGAAGATGGTGGAACCTCATGTAACGAAATTACCAACTAGCAAGTTAAAATTGCGAGTTTGGAATATGAACAAAACCATATTGATTGACTTGGGAATATATAGATCTGCTCTAAATTTTTTTTATACATCGTATAGAATGAAGTCTCCTGAAAACGCCTGTATGTTTGAAAGAGAAAAACTCGGGGAATATTTAAATGATATTATTGGAGATATTTGGACCATTTTGTAAAGCATTTATTGGGTAAGGTTTTCATGTAGTTTTTAAGGTTTTCATTCACATGTGCCATCTCGTCTTTCGTTCAGAGACTCGTCTCGTCTCACACGTCTTGACTTTCGTTCGAACCCATCTCGTCTTTCCTCCGTCTAACAAGCATCAACACCTGTTGGCCAGCAGATGGCTCTCGTCATCAGGCGTTCGTCACTACATATATTGAAATTTAGATTGATCTTTAATTAAAAATTTAACTAAAATCTAGAACGCTCCTTCGTAGTGAGCTCCTACTACTAAAGAGTAATTGCATTCTAAATTTGGTAGCTATAAGTCTAACGGTCTGCCTAGTAAAACTATTTTTCTCATCATGCACGTTGCAAATTTAAGATGATGTTATAATTTAAAACAAAGCATATTTTTATACTAGCCGTCTTTGGAAACCAGTACAGTACGCCAGAATTCATGCGCGCTAAAATTAAATTTTCAATTAAATATTGTATGTAACTTGGTCCCTTAATAGCTTCTCCAGCAAAATATTTTTTAATTTAAAATTTCGATAGTCATATAATTTACTTATACTACAGGGAGGCCTTAAGTCGCTCTGTTCATTGTACTATGTATTTTTCGCTATTTTTCTGTCAGCTCCATTAAAATTTCAACTTTAAATTGAAATGGAAATTATTAAACAGCAATTATTACAAAACATTTTCTACTGAAACGAAGCCATTTAAAAAAAAATATGAGTACCGAAATGCAAAGTCATTCGGCGTTGAAGCCTTATGTGTACTACAGAATAATTTTCATAATTTATGCAATATCTCAAAGAATTATTCCACAAAAATTTCTCCGAAATATCATAAATTCCTTTTTCCAACTTTTAAATAAATTAGCAAACCTTTCTATCTTCAGTGATCAAATCTGACCGACTTGTGAAGTTTTTACAATTTTAGAATAATCATAATCTTAGGTCAATCAGTCTAGAGAAGCCACAGGCGCTGATTGGCGTATCTTCTTTAAAACGGTCAATAAAATGGTCTAAAATCTCCACCGTTTTTATAAAATAGCGATACACAAATTTTCATAAAACAGTCAGTTATAATTATTGATTTAGTTGATTGAAGTACAACTCTTTTCGTATATATATATATATACCAAGTTTGGCAGCTCTAGTAAAATGGTCTGGCCTGTAGAACGCCAACCAGAGGTTAACTACATAAAATGGCGCTCAGGGCAAATACTAAAATAGCACTCACCCTATGACAATCTTTATTATTTTTTAAAATCTTTTCAATGATTATGGCATTGAATACTGAGTTAACTTGTTATTAACTGAGTTATTTAGCTTGATGAAAAACTATTTTCCGATTATTTGAAATATATTTTTGAACACAATACATCTCAAAGACTATCTTGAAAGAATTGTTTGTAATATAATAAACAAGAAAGAAAAAAAAAAGAAAAAGAAATGTATCACCATTTCTTCCTTGGATGCTCTGATACGAATTTACAATGAAATAAATTCAGTCTAGTTTCAAAATGTAGCATAAATATGCAATCGAAAACTCAAATCCACACCATTTCCATCACATAAGTTTTTTTTCTTCTTATTTCTATACATGGCACCTTTATTATTAATAAAATTTATTACTGGTTATTCTCACTGAATTGGTTTCCAATAATTCTAATCTATTAAGCATTTGATACTAATAATTATTTTTTGATTGATAAGGAACGAATATATAAGAACCATATTTAGCGAATATATATATGATCTTCAGAGGTTATTTATATTAAATCCAATATCGCATTGAGAATAGTTTATCAAATACTACTCCTAGGATTCGCTTTTATTATGGAGATATATTATCTTTGGTTTTATTAATCGAAAAAGCATTTTCAAACATTCAAGACTCGTTTACCTATATCAGAAACGATGTTAGTGTATGGAACTTTAATTATAACTATTTATCTAGATTATAAATAGAAATGTTAAAATGACCGAAAAATTCTTCGTCTTGTTTTAAAGAAGTTTTATTTCAGTTAAGTGGATTAAAAGTTAAAAGTACTTTTCGTTATATTCAAATAATTTATTCCACTATATTGCCCTCCCCTCGGTAAAAGCTTCCAGGGCTCTTGCCCTTACCTGCCCACCCTAGTTACGACATGGGCGCCAACACACACATATACACACATTCATCTTTATTATAAGCAATATGAAAATTATTAATACACATTACCGATATTGAAAGTAGTTGAATTTTCTGCGGTGATTCATTCACGTGATTCAAATGTATAAATTGTCCATAACTGCTTCATTCCAATTTAATCTAATGACATTCGATCTATTTCCGTTGCTGTATCATTATCTGTCAGTAATCCAACTTATCGTGTTATCACTTTAGTTATGATTTCAATAATTTATCTCAGTCGTCATAAAATGACATATAATGGAAACGTCGCATTTCAAAATTAAATGTTCTTTATGTCGATAGGCAGGAATTACTTTTTTTTAAAAAAAATTATGATTAATAGAATTATGATAATGATTGAAAATATACGCTATTTTACAAACAAGCATTGTAAAGCTTTAAAAGGTAAGCATTGTAAAGCTTTAAAACATATATTTTCTGCTTAATAAATGATGATAAATGGAAATGGAAGTGAAATTAAGCGGAAATAAAACTTTCCGCTTAATAAGAATAAAACATTCAAGAATTTAGCCATATGCTATCTATTTGTCATATAGACACAAAAAATTTTTCAATCAAATGCTAATTAAAATCATGCTAACGACTACCGTTTTTAAGGTTTTTTAATAATAAATAGTTAAAATAAAAATTCAAATTTTAAACATTTTATAACACTAATAACTGATATATCCATTCTGGATGAAAGTATGTTCATTTGAATTTTCAAATGAAAGGGTTTGCATTAATTTTAAAAAGCAATGTTAAATAGCTTGCATATATTAAATAGTGCATATTCTATGCTCTAAAAGTAAAAAGTGAAAATTTCCGAAGGAAATAACTTCAAAAATGGCAAAACAGCAAAAATGATAAATATGAGTAAATACTGAAATAGATTGTAAATTTCAGTTATGATAGAAATTGTTACAAATTATATTTAATTAACTTCGAAAAATCGACTTAAAAGGAAATAGCTGTAAGAAAAAAATAATTGATGTTGAAGAAAAATTATCGATGCTACTATTTTTATTTATTTATTTATTATTATTATTATAATTTTAATTTTAAGATGATATAGAAATAAATTTTATATGAAGATATGTTCTGAAGTTACGGAGGATAAACGTAAAATCTTTTAACCCTTATTTCATTTACACCTTTTTTTTAATAACGTAGATTTAATCCTACAAGATGCCAAGAAACGCGCGTAAAATTTCATTTGAATCGCTTGAGATGTGTTGAACTGTATATGGTTCAAACACAAAAATAAATTTTTAATTTTATATACAAGGTTAACATGTTTTCTGAGAAAAATAACCCATTTATGAAATCAAAGAGAAATCTATAGAAACTGGCATAGAAGAAATTAGGGTCCAGTTCATGGCTTTCTGAATTTCGGTATTAATTCTGAAATATTGACCTTCAAGAGAACTTTTAAAATTCTACAAAAGCATTTAGTTATTGTCTTACAAGAGCATGCACAACAATCTGCTAAATTTATCTATTTGACAGAATATCTAGCAATACTAATTCTTTTTCAGACTTTCAATAAAGAAAATGAAATTTTATTTTCTCGTAAACAAAGCCTAGAGAAAGTATTGCAATCATCAAAAATTTGAGATTTTGACGAATCTCTACTCTTCAGACCTCTCTCAGTTCGAAAAACACATTTTGGGAATTATGTCTCTCGGTGGACACGATAACTCAAAAAGATTGCTAGCTAAATGGTTAAAATTTGATTCATGGACTTGTGATCACATTTGGAAATTTCTCTCGAATTTCGAATGAAATCTATTCCAAGAAAGTTTGTCTGATAATTTAAATAAAAACGTACAATCTACAAAACGTAAAGATTAAATAGATATAATTTGTGATACAATTATAGCATCTAAAAATGTAGATTTTTATCTAATTTTGAATCAAAACTATGAAAAGCTAACCATCTGTCAACCTTTTCATATAAACATGTAAACACAATGATTTAAAGCAATGAAATTCGGTATGTGATCTTGTAACTACAGCTTTATATTCAATCGGTTGGTAAAATACGTCCAAAATATATATTCTTATGATATATTCAATAATATTAGATAAACGCCAAAGATTTATATTTCGTAAATAGTTAGCCAGCATTTGCGAGCTTTTCCAAGGTCCATAATTTTATGCAGAAAGGGATACCGATAACTCTTTCACAGATGGTTGGTTTAAACAGATGTTAGTATGAGCTTGCGATATTAAGCTGTAAGGAATGTAATTTCAAAATTAACTATAAATTACTCTTTTTAAAGCCGTTGGTAATGATTTATCAATAGAACTCTTTAAACAAACTATTAAATAAAACCTCATATGCAATAATCTATTTTTCAATATTGTCTTTTTTTCATTGAAAATTCTCTGAAAAAAAGAATTTGCTTCCAAAGGTTGACCTATTCAAACGGAACTACCACTTTCAAAATTACATTATTAAAGAAATTATTTGAAAATTGAACTCATCATCTGGATATACTTATTAAAAAGATCTCACAAAGGAAAAGGAATGTCATTTGAAAGGTTATTTTATCAAATTCAACAAATAAAAAATAAATCATCATTCTGGTGAAATTATCTTTCCAAAGTATATTGTTCGGCTTGCAAGTAGGGAAAATAGTGGAAAGATTAGAAACTTACTGTGGGGAGACAACTTCCTCCTTCGATGTCGGATTGGAAAATGCAGGGCTTCCAACCTCTGCCTAATCCAATTAGTGACAGATTAAGCCTCGGAATAGCTCCTCGAAAGACCCATTCTGTTCCAGAATTTTAAACATTTTATCAAGTAAATGGTTATGATTATTGTCCCAAAATTTAGAGTACAGACGCAATTCTGCAAAATAATTTTTTATACTAAATGTTGAATTCGTGATGTATATAAAATTGTTGATTTATTAGTATTTTTTTTGGCATAGGGAAAGGCTTATTACAATACTTTAATTAATTGATAAGCAAGTTATTAATAAATGGAAGCAAACAACAAGGAATGTATTTTTAAAAAAAGAAGTACCAGATCATCATTCTAAAAAGTTCTATTTTGATAACTATTGTGTGAATTAAAGTCATTTTTCCTTTGTGAAATCTAATCTTTCAGGGATCGATTGCATACAATCCACATTTTGAACCTGTAGTTTGTAAGCAATTATAACTGCATTTAGTTGTAAATGTATTCTTTTATAAAATTTACCATATTGATTATTTTTTCCTATTTTCACTCCCTTTACAAGCAATATCTAGGAAATAGAGCTTTGCTTTTCAGGGTTTTTTTTTTAAAGTTTTATTTATTTATTTTGTAAAATCGTGTTTCTTCGGAGAAGATATTTAGACATGAATCACATATTGGTTACATATGAATATTTTTCCATCTTATCTCATTTCACATCCATCAGAGCCATCTCACAAAATTTTGAGTATCAGTAGTTATCATCCTATGGCGACAATGCAAGCCACAAAATGCAATATGGCGACAATGCAATGCCACAAAAATGTACGAGATGGCGCTATATGACTTTGTCAGCATGATAACAGACAGAAAACGGCTCTAATAGCTAGTAATAAAAAATATTTTGTGTGCGTATGTGTAAAATCGCTTTTTTTTCAGGGAAGACATCGATATAGATAAATTTAAAAAGCAAAACTTTATAAAAATATAAAATTTGATTCAAATCGATAAAGCTATTTCCGAGGTAAACGATATACACACACACACCACACACACACACACACTAACAAGAATTATTCGTTTAAATTCATAAGATAAGCGCAATCTAACTGAATTGCAAACTCATTATCGAACATGAAAAAAAATATATAGGATACCGAAGCCCTAACCACTACTCCATCTTTGCAGGCCTTTTATATCCAAATGTCATTAGTTCATTATAAAAAAAATGTGTGTGTGTGAGTAAAGTCGCTTTTTTTTTTCAGGAAAGGCACTTATATAGATAAACTTAAAAAGCAAAATTTTATCTAAATATAAAATTTGATCCAAATCAGTAGAGCCGTTTCCGAGATACACGAAATAAATATATAAGTATATACATAAGAATTGTATTTTAAACACTATATTCTTACTGTTAATCAATTCAACTACCAATAATCGATTCATTTATCACATTAAAATGAATTTTATATTGTTTTTAAATTCAGGAATTAATTCTTCTATTCATATTAAATTGAATAGTATCTTTATAGTTGATTAATTTTGGTAAACTTTAAAATGTATTCGGACTTATTTTACTGGAAATGTTGGGAACAAAAATTAAACACTCAAACAACACTGAATGCAAAATTGTATCTTTCAACACATATTACTCAAAACAGAAAATTGGATGGGTAACATTACACTCTATACTTTACATCAGATTATAAAACATTACTTACGAAGATATTTAAAACACTAATTTTAATAGCATGAATATTAAAAAAAAATTTCTTTGATCGCAATTTTTTTCTTTTTTTGAAATATCTCTCCAATTTAAATTACAGTAATACGAATAATCTCGTTTTTCCTTATCTTAATTGATTGCTTGTTAAATTTATTCAAACCAAACTTCTTTTCCAGTTACTTTTGCAATATGGTAAGAACTTCAAACGTAGCATTGGACAAAAAGCAGCATTAAATAACTATGCTTAAGATTCTATTCGATCAATATTAAGTTTCAAATTAGCAGTAATATAATAAATTGTTGTTTATAATGGCACGTGCCATGGACAATCTCGCTGACAAAGTCAGCGATTTTAAGCCAAGGGAGCGTCTCTTGTTTTAACAGCGCCAACCAGAGACAACCGAACGCCTTAGATACTCACGCATCACATTCGCTTGCACAGCCCCATTTTACAGGGGAGAATAATTACACATCTCACGAATAGAACAAATGAAGAACAACCAAGCTCGAACCGGGACTCGAACCCAGGACACCCAGATCACGAGGAAGACGCGCTACCCCTATGCCAGGACGCCGGCATGTAATCAATTAGAATTCCTCATCGAATTAAAATAAAAAGAATCGCTTTCTAACAATTTTAGTTATTTTTCTCGCTTGTTTTGATCTCTTTTTGTTTAAATCTTGAGTATCAACAAGTATCATCCATGTATGAGGATTTCTTTGAATTTACGATTTATTAAGCCAGATAATTTTAGGTTTAACATTGCTATAGCTAATGATAATTTCAGTTGACAATGCTTCAAAGCTTACGAGTTGTGATGTCATCACCCCGAAGGATACAATATTCACTTTTATCAGTTTTAAGATCATTGAAACAATTCATGAAATTTAATAAATTTCATTTTAAACATCAAGTTTGAATAATCTCTATTAATAATAAAGGATAATGTCTGTCTGTACGTGCGTGCGCTGGTGATCTTCAGAGTTTAACCTATTGCTCAAAATTTGATACAAATAATTTTTTGGATACAGAAAATGTTTACTTTGCAGCGATTTACATGAAATTTCAGTTTAAAAATGAACAAAAATTTAACTTTTTTCTTTTGGTAATTTTCAAAAATATTATTGCCCAAAATCGATTTTAAAATCCTTTTAAAATTCAAAATAGCTATCTTTTTAAAGATGCCAATTGCAATAATCTTTTTTCTGAATTTCGATATATTTTTTTATAAAGCTTGCAAGATACTTTTCATTATTGCAAAGAAATTCAAATCGCTTTCATTATTTTATTAAATATATAAACGCGTAATTTTCTCCCATTTATAGAAAATGAAGAAAATAGATTCTGTGTGTTGTGTGTTTTATCGGCTTAGTTTACATGAGGAATAAAAAAATAAAAATAAAGTTACAGTTCCACGAAGCGCAATGTGCAGTTAGAAGACAGATTACCTATTACCTAAATTTTTAATGGAGCTATGATGTTATAGAGCTTGACTCCATTAGGAAAGTTTTCATTAATAGAATAAATAGGACAAATGTAAGGCAAATAAAAATCGCCTAGATTTAATGTTTATTGCAATTAGTACCTTATTGAAGGAAGCATAAACATTAAGTTATACATAACAGGTATATTTGAAAGTGAGTACAATCATTATTTTCGATCTAACAACTGGTCGCTAAAGACAGCTAGCAAACAATTAAGTTTACAGTTGTTCAAAATTAAATTTTGTTTAAATTCATAAATTATTTATAGAATTAATTTACAGTTGTTCAAAATTAAACTTTGTTTAAATTCGTAAATATAACAAAATCACGTTCAATAATATCTAGCTGGGCATTGTGTCATATAGTTCATAGATTTTGTCATTCTGTGTTATAGCGTAAAGAAATAACGCGTTAATCATTTTAGTTACAATTTAATTACGTATCAATTACAAAAGTAACTAATTTAAAATCAATACTTTCTAAATATGTGGTAGATTATTAATCAATGGATCATTGAAATCTAGATAAATAACTAATATTACTATAGAATTCAAATTTTAGAACATTCGAATAGAAAAGGACGAAAAAAATCCTCAATAATGATTTGTTTCCAAAATATTTGTTCAGCACACATGACAAAGAAAAAAAAATCACAACATAGCAAATAATCAATTTACCAACTGATAAGATTAAGCTCCGAAGTTCCATTTTGAAAAATGCTTTGTATCTTATCGAATAATGACAGAGGGCAAGTCAGCGATCACTTTACTTATGGACACCCACTACCACGTTCTCTTGCTCTTCGTCGTATTCATAGTTCCTCAGGTAGCTCCCTACACCACACGTAAGTTATGCTGCTGCATTTCAGGCATTCGATTTTTTTTTAATATTTTATATTGATATTGTATAAGTAATACTTCATTTATAATCAGCATTGTATTTTTATATTTTTATTCGGATTTACTATTGCATAGATTATATTTTCATTCTAGCAATAGCAACAACAAACAACAAAAATCTAATTTAAAATGCTGAAAAAATTGCTAATAAGAATTGAGATTAGTTTCGTTTGTTCTCAGCACCATTTTGATTACTTTCTTAATTTAAAAATGCATTTATATTTTATGCATTAATTCTACACAGTAAATATTCTCTACATTAATATTTCATTGTTCAAAATAAAGTGTAGCATTTTTTCTTTTTAAAATTCTATTAGAATTTCTGGAATTATAGTAACTTTTATATCCACTGTTTCATTCGTTCATTAATAAAAGAGAAATAATTCTTATTCATAATCATGAATAATTTTTTAATTATTTGTTGGCATATAATTGGATTTATTTTGTATAATTATTCTCAATACTAGTTAAATTAGTTTTTCTTACTTAGCTGTGCTCTTTCATTTTACTCATTATACATTTTGATATTTTTTACTACAATTTATTCAATAATTTATAGCTGGTAAAAATAACACAATATGTACATTTTATTTTATTAAATAAGAATGCCCGTCATTGTACATAAAAAAACACCATTTCATTATACATGTAAAATTTCATTCATTTATCCTTTTTTATTTCAAAAAATAAATAATTTAATTTATGATCCGAATAAGAATATTTTTCTTTTAATTTGGTTTTATAGAATTGGGATTTATTTTTCTTGCTTGTTTTACAAACCATTGCGATACTTCTCGTAATATTAACTCGTACTTACTTATTTAATTAAGATACAGTATTTATGAATCAAATATACAATATATATCTTCATAGCGGTTTATTATAAACTTTTTTCTGTAGATAAAGAAAACAAATATTATTCCTTAATAACTAAAAGGATTTTAATTTTAAAAGATATAAAGATTTTATTAAAAAGTTTTAATCTTCCAGTTACACATCAATAAAAAGTGTGGAAACAAAATGTAAAAAGAAACGTGAAAATAGGCAAACGACGCAGTAGTTGTTCATCAGGAAATGAGATAAATATGGATTGTAAAAAAAATTGCAGCATTTTCTTTACACAGTATCGAATAATTGATTAAATTAAATGTAAAGAAAATATCTTCATTCCAAATCCAATCATAGCCGAATGTTGGAAGATTAAAAAAAAGCCTAGCAAAGATGAGAAATATATAGTTATACTGATTGATACAAAATAAATTTTAATTAACTGTTTGTTACAGTTCGCAGATAATGCCATAATTGTTTTTCCGATCGATGTTAATTTCATCCTCTAATAAGCAATTACTGCGTCGATCATCTTATTTTGCATTCCGTAATAGATTTTTATTTTCACCTTTACTATTGATTTACAATTTATTTCCATAGCGCTTTTTGAAATGTAATTTTTTGTATATGATTCATAATTTTTCTAACTTTTTTTTAAGTTAAAGGCTCTTTTCTGTACACCGGTTTGCTTTGTATTTTCTTTCTTTCTCTTTCTCTCTCTCTCTCTATATATATATATATATTTATCTATACTAATAATAAAGCTCAATGTGTGTGTGTGCGTTGGCGCTCTACAGGCCAGACCATTCAACTTACAGCTACCAAATTTGGCACGTGTATACCTTGGAGGCCGGGAATGTACACCTGGGAGTTATTTTTTCAAATTTTTAATCAGAATTTTATTTTTTAAAAATTAAGCGAAATTTTGGCGTGTTTGTGCTATAACTTCAGAAAATATTATCGTACAAAAAGGATTTTTACATGAAGTTCAAGATCAAAAATTTATTTTTTAAATGATACCAATGTTTTAACCTTAAAATTAAATTTCTATTTTTAATGAATTTTTAAATAAATATTTGAACTATATTTTTCATCAATTTTTTTCGCACAAAATAAAAATAAAATTTAAGCTGCACGAGCAAGTTTCGTTTAATGGGAAAAAATTAGCTTTTTTCAAAGTGTTTCCATCACATTGATTAAAGCTCCAATTAAAAATAAATTAAATCTCTTTGGAAATGAAATCTGCAAAAATATAATTTTGGGCACGTGTCTGTAGGAAATGAAACAAATATGAAATATTATTTTTTTCTAAAAAATAAATTCAAGAAAAATTATTTTATGATCTTTTACACACTCTATATTATTAATCCAATAAATCAGTTTTATTTTAAGGCAAGTTTTGTTTAATATGAGCAGGATATCCATTCAAATCAGGGCCACACAGCTAATTTGTAAACCTTTAGTAAGACACAGATATGCTAAAATGGTCTAAATGGAAAATGATTATATTTTATGTAACTTGATTCAATAAATGCTCTAATAAATAACGAATTTTTAATTTTACATAAAACTTCTGCTGTGGAAATAACGATTAACAAAATGTTCTTGAAACACAAATATTTTAAATAAAAAGAGTTAATTTCCAATGAACTAAATCAATCACTTATACTGACTGATTAATGAAAATTTGAATATCATTATTGAATAAAAAAGGATATCATTATTGAATAAAAAGGATTTTCCATCGATCATTTCAAAGAAAATACGCCAATCAGCGCGTAGGTTTATCAAGATTAATTGGCCTGAAATTATGAAAATGTTGAGTTTTTCTAAATTTTTAACATTCAAAACTTCATAAAGAAGTCTTAGTTGATCGTGGAAAATAGAAACATTCATTCATTTATTTAAAATTTGGTGTGTCCAGAATATTTCTCAGAATATGATACCTTACTGCATTAAATTTTGATTTCATAATTTTTGAAATATATTTATAGGCCGGAACAAAATATTATTATTGATTTCATTTCAATCCTTTTGAAAGCAAACTAAAAACTGAATTTTATGCTGAATCTGAGAAGTTTTTGTGGAATTATTCTTTGAGATATTACATAAATTATGAAAAATATTTTGTATTTCACATAAGTCTTAAATACCGAGCGATTCCGTTTGCAATATTCATATTCAATAATAATAATAAATAAATAACAATAAAGATGAAAACTAAAATAAAACGCTTGGTTTTATTAAAAAATATCTTTATATTAATTGCAATTTCATCATTTCCACTTTAAATTAAAGTTGAAGTTTTACCGGTAATGACAACAAATTACCAAAATATATATAGTAAATTGAACGAAACGATCTAAACAACAGTATAAGTTTGATATGACTATCAAAATTTGAAGATTAAAAATGTTTTGTTTGAGAATCTATTAAGAGACCAGTTACTTAAAATATTTAATTGAAAATTGTAGCGAGCGGTAATACTGGCGAACCGGCTGGTCGCCAAAGGCGGCTAGTATATA